>CM061050.1:51400815-51708315 GCA_030762985.1 Adelphocoris suturalis | reverse complement strand
TTTTTCAAATTTTTCAAATCTGACCCACAATGGAGGGGGAGGGGGTGGGGGAGTTGAAGCGTTTCGAACGTCACTGAACGAACTGGGGATCTGAGTTGTCGAATTTGTTTGGAGTATTCTAACTTAAATCACAGGCTACTTGAAAATTTTCAAATCCAACCCATAGAAGGGGGTGTTTTAGGGGAGGGGGGGGGGGGGGAGAAATGGGATATCTTTGTCATCACTGAACGAACTGGGGATTTGATTGTCGAATATGTTTGGATTACTCTAATTCAAGTCAAAGACTACTTTTTTCAAAATTTTGAAGTCTGACCCAGTGGGGAGGGGGGGGGGGGGGGGATGTAAAAGCGTTTTGAACGTCACTGAACGGACTGGGGATCTGAGTGGGAGAATCTATCAGAATTACTTCAACTTGGGTCACAGGCTATTTGATAGTGTTCAAGTCAACCTGTGCAACGAACGGGTGAACAAGCTAATATATATATATATATATATATATATATATATATATATATATATCTGTGTGTGTGTGTGTTTTCGAAAAAATGTCTTAAACCCTTTCCTCTTCCTCCTTTTAACAGAAGGGTAGCGTCGCAGCAGACGCGGGACACCGGCGTGGGAAGTTGGCTCAAGGCCGCCTCATCTCCGTGCTGTAAATGGGACATGCCGGCGCGTTTATTTTAATTCGTCGAGAAGTTTCTGCATTCGAGAGGACCGAAAAATTTCACATCCACAAGTTCGGCTCAAGACTTGGCTATTGGGGGGGGGGGTGTCGATATCTGTCACACCCGAACTCAAATCATTTTCAATTTTTATTAAGGACGAAATGAAACAATCAATAAGTTGCTTCATTTATTTGCCTGAAGAATTAATATTGGAAGGAGTTGCACTGCATGAGTTAGAATGCAGGAACAAAGCAATATTAAAATAAATAATAAAACGCTGCAAATTATTTCACAAAGGTTTATTATTTTTTCAATTGAGTATGATCATAGTTTTAGTTGGCTTGCGTACGTCATAAGGCCCGTCCAGATTCCTCGGCGTGTCCTATTTCGAGTTGCCACAACCTATACTTCTATAATTATATACGTATGTTTATATTTCTCGATTTGAGCTCCTATCTATTCAAATAGTTATTGCCTTAATAATATCATTATCTAAGTACGTACGAAAAGTAGAGAGGATATGTTATTAAATATGCGTAGGCAAAGCATTGGTATTAACACACAAATATAACCTAGAAAAAAACGTATATTCATGCCTCGAAGAAACATGAAATTCGAAAGCAATACAAGTATAAGAAGTTTTCCACGCCACCCTGGAGGTACTCCCTAGGTCTCGTTACCTCACAACCGGAGGTTCATCGCCCTATTACGCTTACACTATCATATCACTCATATTTTTCCATCAACATTCATTTGAAAGTTGTGCATTTTGAGATGAGTGAATTTTGTCCTAACATGAGAATAATAATTATTAGGTCGTGCAGTTGTGGTCGTGCATGATCTGGTCCTAAAGTGTTCTGTTGCGAAGTCCTACTGCCCATTGTTGTTTTTGGCCCATAGCATCTATGCGAGTAAAGCGATCAGGATGGTTAAACGTCAGGACCAACTAGACACCAAATGGAGTTTATGTGCAAAAGAACGGGTTTTTTAAGTAAATTCTTAGGCCTTTTATGGCCCGGACGGCGGACGGCGGACGGACATTTCAAATTTGGATTCTACGCACCTTGAAACGTAAAGTGACAAAATTTGAGGGGGGGTTATAAAATTTCTTGCTATACGATCACATAGGCTTATTATTGAAAATAATAAACCAAAAAGAAAATGTCTGCCTGTTTGGCACTTAGCTTCCTAGTTTACCTATCATGAATGTATAGATCATTGAAAAGTTTTAAATGAGCTTGAAAATTTCCATAGCGGAAAAGAGTAAACCAAGAAGTAGCATAACATGTCATAATTGGTCAATTAAGAAATGAAAAAATGATACTCAATGTAATTTACGTTTGTGCAAACGCAGAATGAACTAATGAGTTGAAAACAATGAAATAGGTACGAGACCTTCTACAACCTAAACCGCGCATTCGCGGACAATTTCATCAAAATCGGATGAACACTGTGGAAATTAGGATCATAACAAGGATTTCACATAGGCGCATGCGCAGTAACTATTGTATCATTAATAATCATGTTGAAATTGAAATGGGATGATCGAATCGTCATCCCCTAACTATCGTCCAAATTTGAGCGAGATCGAACGACTAGGGCGTGAAAAAATGGAGCACAATGGAATTTAAGTTTGCGCATGCGCAGTAAGAAAAGGATGCTTGGTAGAATTTACGTTTGCGCATGCGGAGAGTGAGGTATTGAGTCAAGAATGATGAAACTGATTGGGGACCGTCTTCCCCTTAGCCCGCACATCCCATGGAAAGTTCATCCGAATCGGATGAAAACTGTGGACAGTAAGCTTGTTACAAGGATTTTCAGACACTCGACACACACACACACACACACACACACACACACACACACACACACACACACACATACATATTCAAGGCAGCTTTCTTGGCGGCCGCATCAGCCCGCTCATTTCCCGTTGTTCCAATATGCGCCTGCGTCCATCCAATCTTCAAACTCCAAGAACTTTCTTTCAGCAAAGATACTATGTACCATGAGAATCCTGTCCACCAGCCAGGTATGCACACGGCCACACTGTATAACATCGAGTGAAACCATATTATCTGTCAGCAATTGAGCTGATTTCTGACTTTCTGTTATGGTCTGTGTACTAAGCCACTCTAGTGCCTCAAGGATGGCAAATAACTCGGCTTGGTTATTCGTACAGCTGTCATCAAGTCTAAATCCACGGGTCACAACAGGAACATCATCACTTCCACAGTAAGCCACAAATGCACAATCCTTGAATATGGAATTGGTGGAAGTCTTTGGTTTGCTACCACCAACATACTTCAAACAGTATGTAGCAAACTTGCTAAGCAGCAAGCTTTAGTTACATGGGAAGATGAGTGGGCAAGAACTGCTAATGGGTCCCACCTCAAAATGTTTTTCTCAACAGTCCATGACCGCTTGAAAGTTTCATTTAAGCAGTCCTACAAAATGACTCAGGTGCTCACCCGGCATGGGCGTAACAAGGTATACTTACTAAGATTTGCCATCAGGGATGACGACTGCTGCAGCTGTTCAATGGGAGTCAGCCAGACGTGGGACCACCTCATTCTAGTTTGTGAATTGACTGAAGCACCGAGGGCGAGGAAAGATAAGGAAGATAGTGCTTTCAGGTGGTTTGTGGCCAATTGACTTCAGTATAGTGATTTATTTAAGTGATTTTGTTATTTTTGTGAATTCGATTGACTTCAATATTTTTGATGAGAACTAATTTTTCTTTTATGTTAAAATGATTCAATACCTACAATGAACATTTTTGAGTTATCTTAAATTGCTGTATTTATAAAACACCAGTAATCGTAATAGGGTGCAGGTGGAAATATAATCCTTCATTGCTGGGTGTACTGCAGTGGAGAAAGAAAAAAAATACACTGCCAAGGAAATGGCACATTAGCTTCCTCGTGACCTTCACAGTACGTCACCATTAAATTCCAGAAAACTAGAAACGGCCGGCAAATAAATTCCCGGCATGATGGGCACAATCACTGGTAGTACCGTACGATTCGTATGGCACCTCAAGGGACTCTACCGGGATCATCTCTGAAAATTTGAACAAAATCCGATAAAATTAACTAAGCTGTGACCGTAACAAAAACATTACTTTCGCGCATGCGCCTAGCGTACCGCTGCTGATGATCGCGAAGAATGTGATACGGGACCTCAAGAAACCTTGCCCGCATCATCCCTGAAAATCTGACCGAAATCCGTTCACAATTGCCTGAGTTATGACCGAAACAAGAAAATTTTGTTTGCGCCTGCGCAGAGGCTACCGTTGATTCGATCATGACTGAACTGATAGGGGACCATGTAGAGCTATACCCGCACGATCCCTAAAAATTTGAAGAAAATCGTATCAAAATTGTGGAAATTACGGCTGTTGCAAGGACCGTAACAAGAATATTTCGTTCACGCATGCGCAGAGCGTACCGCTAATGGAATTATGATGATTGTCTTATGGGACTTCAAGGGACCTTACCCACATCATCCCTAAAAAATCTGACCGAAATCCGTTCAACATTGACCGAGTTATGACCGTCACAAGGAATTCACGTTAGCGCCTGCGCAGAAGCTACCGTTGATTCGATCATGATGAAGTTGATAGGGGGCCATCTAGAGCTTAACCCGCACGATCCCTGAAAATTTGGTTAAAATCGGATCAAAATTGTGGAAGTTATGGCTGTTACAAGGAAATGTGGACGGACAGACAGACAGACAGACAGACACGGAACCAAATTTGTTCAGAAGGCTCTGAAACGCAAAATGCGAGTGGAAATTTTGATTTTGGAGCAAAAAAATTTTTTTCATTTCGAAAGTGAAAACAAAGCTTCCGCTGCCTTGCAGTCTCGGAAGCAAAACACACACACATACACAGAAAGACAGACAGAAACGGAACCAAAGTTGTTCAGAGTGGTCTAAAACGTAAAATGCGAGTGGAAATGTTGATTTTGGAGACCAAACATTTATTTTCTCCCGAAAGTGAAAACTATTGCTACCGCTACCTTTAGGTAGACTCGGAAGCAACACATAACATCTAGTAGTCAATCCCTTAGTAAAAATTCAGATTAGTTGGACGTATTGTTTAGTATCATTTATGTTGAATTGTGAAAAATTAACCGATATGAATCAGAGTGAAATCGGCAATTTGATTCGACAATCACACATTACATCAATGCTGGGGGGTTCGAAACCGAACGCTCATAGGTACCGCCAGGTTCGCTGCGATCGTGATTCAAATCCGGCCTGCCCAAATTGTCCAGTGATATATCACTGCGCTTTAAGAAGCGTCTTATTCAGGCAAGTTGTTGAAAGCGAAGGACTAGAAAAAAAAGTAGAAGTTGAAATACTTTACATCGCGCCCGGAAAGAGGCGATCCAGACGTATAAACTTTGCATTCTATTATTTAAATGACTCCCACAAATCTAGATAATGGAGTGACGGAATAGATTGGCCGACTGTTGAACCGCGTGGCGATGCCCTCTAAAATCTCTGTCTCATCCAGCCACCACTCAAAGTCTTTGAGGTCGAGAAAATTATTATTGTATCGTGGGTTTTCAGGAGGAATGCAGCATGATCGTATGAGCGAATTTTAGTAAATTACCGTGTTATATTATGTTAGGAATATTGTTAGCGAATTTTCTTAGAAAATTAAGTTATAGCAATGGCTCCAAAAATTTTAAAATATAAATTTTCAAAAATTTTCTTCATCGAAATCTGTTTTGAGGAATTCTGAAATGATTCCTGGATTTTAACGTTTTTTTATATGTATATATATATATATATATATATATATATATATGTATATATATATATATATATAAATTATTGTATTGTATATATATATATATATATGTATATATATATATATATATATTTATATATATATATATATATATATATATATATATATATATATATTTATATATATGTATATATATATATATGTAAATAAAACAAGGTGTTAAGGTCCAAGGACAAGGGTTGGTCCAATTGATTGATTGATTGATTGACCAACCCTCAAGAACCTTAACACCTTGTTTTTAAGAAAAAGTGGTCGAGAACCCACATATATATATATGTGTGTGTGTGTGTGTGTGTGTGTGTGTGTGTGTGTGTGTGTGTGTGTGTGTGTGTGTGTGTGTGTGTGTGTGTCATTCCAGACGATAACTCTCGATAGAATTGAGATAAAAACTTCGTTCTTTCGCCAAAAAATCAAGCATTTCAAGAGAAAGGATGAGTTCGTTGGACAACACTTTTTGAGCACATTAAATTGGTCAAATTTCAAAAAATGTGCTAAAAAAATCACTAAAAATGACTGAAAACGTCTAAAAACTGTTAAATTTATATTTTTATCAGAATCGTAGTCGAAAGAAGTTTATTGACGATGAACTAAAACATTCAAAAATGTATTCACAAAATTATGGTGAAAAATATACTTGAATTTCATCAATATTTGCTGAAAAATCGATTGAAAAACTGAAAAACTGCTAAACATCCAAAATCTGTTTTTATTCGTAGGATATGATTTGGAACGAGTTTATTTGCCATAAAATTGGTGGTTAACAATAATTTCTTTGTACCTACTCGGAATGCACAGATTTCAATATAATATAATGTTACGATAATCTACGAAAATTCGCTCATACGATCATGCTGCATGACTGGAACTTTTTTTGAAATTTGAGCACTTTGAGTGTAAAGAAATCGCTAGGTAACTACCAATTTTATGGCGAAGAAACTCGTTCTAAATAATATTGGGACCTTTCCTGTTATCCAACCTCCAGCACTGCCTCCATAAAGTAGGTATACCACCTAACTATCGGTACACGTCATTCTGATCTATATGACCAACTAATCTGAATTTTATCATTTAATAATGATTAACAGGATGTTTCCATTTTTTTTCGTCATGTCACGAACGTCACGTCACGGTGGGGTTTTCTATTGATTTTCACGTACAACCAATGCGTTACTAGGGAAGTGTAACTCCCTTAGTTTTCATAGCAGGAAAATCGTTTGCCACTTTTAGGAATGCTCTCATTTTATCACAGCATCTCATTATCCCTAAGCCTCTGTAGTGTCAAGAAAGCTGATTTATTACGCTAAGTTTTAAACTAATATTGCTAAGTAACCATAATGAACTAATAATGTGTAAAATTAATCATTATTGAATTATCTGACTGTAGAACCGTAGTTCTACCGTCCGTTTTAACATGGAATCATGTTTTAGCGATGGATCCCCCGCCGAAAAGTGAGACTATAAAGTGAGATGAAAGTAGCGCCAATAATTGTGATGATTTCCGCTTACAACCGAGTCGTTGCTAGGGATATGATACTTCGTCGTTTTTCATCCCACAAAATTCGTTGACCATTCGTTCGAAAGCTCCCAATTTTCCAACCATACTATATTAACTACTGCGAAGTGCGTGGCCAACAAGCTGAGTTATGAGCATGGTTATATGAATAATTGTTTACACACAGGTGATCATTCTCAAAAATTGATATTGTGAACATGATTGCAACCGCTTGTTAATTTCTGATGATTTCATTGAGCTGGTGTTTCGATGATGTGATTCATAGCAGGTGATCCGAATATTGCGAGAACGGTTTGATTTGTGAAGCGGTGGTTAAATCATTTTAATAGGTAATTTCTATACTTTACACTATAGGAAGCTGTAATTTCGTATGTAGCCTCTTTAGCCTCTTTCTATAATAAAGTGAATGTTTACTCGCGAGTTTCTATTAGGAGATCATCATCTCACAAGAGCTCAATCGTCGTGATCATTTCTATAATAAAGTGAGAGCGAGGAGCTAAAACATGATTCCATATTTTTTACATTTTAGCACCTGGCGGGGTCAAGGGGCGGAGCCCCTTCCGAGGCCCGAAGGGCCGAGTTTTATCAAGGGATTGACAACTTGATGTTATGTATTTTTGAGATGCGAGCTTGCGAGCATCCAGACCACAAAACTATACACATCATTCTGATTACGTTGGCGGTCGTATCTGGAGGCAGAGCTGGAGGTGCTGGTGGTCGGATTACAGGAAAGGTCCTAATATTGTGCAATTCAAAAAAAAAAAAATTGGATTTTTAGTTTTTTTTTTTGCACTTTTTATCGATTTTTCAGCAAATATTAATGCAATTTAAGTACGTTTTTCAGCATAATTTTGTGCATCAATTTTCAACAATAGACAACTTTTCAAAATTCATTGTAAAATTATGAAAATTTGTATTTTTACGTATTTCTGCTAGAATTTTGATTTTTTGACAGCGAATTCGAGTTCAGCGACTCAAAAAACATAAGAATACGAATTTTCATAATTTTACAATGAATTTTGAAAAGTTGTCATTTTTTGACATGATTATGACGATTTTGAGATTCCAAACTGTCAAAAGATGTTGCTGTCGCTTTGTTTTGACTGCATATTCGAGTTCAGCGACCCCAAAAACGTAAGTATACAAAGTTTCACAATTTTACAAAGTTTGCGAAAGTTATATCCAAAAGTCTGATATTGGCAAAAAAAACGTACCTATTTCAAAAACCAAATCGAGCTATCGGCGTAGGTTTTTGTTATGCAAAAAATCTGAAAAAATTCATGGGTCATTTTTTGAAATTTTGAACCAAATTTCGGGTGGAGGTCATCAAAATTCCACCTTTCTCAAAATAGCGGGCATTTTAACATACATATACGGAAAAAGTGAATAGAATGGCGGTTTTTAACACAGAATGTGTTTTAGCCATGGACTAACTAGCCAAAAAAGCCAACGAAATTTCGTAACAAAATCTGGGACGACAACATGGATACCGATGATACGGTACTAAAGATCGTGTAACCTGGTGTAACCTATGGATATTTTGTTATGACGCGGTGATTATATACGATTCTGATTTAGTGGGAGGAAAGTAGCAAAATTCTGATTTAGTGGGATGAAGTTAACCAATGACACCGTTGATCATATGTTTTGATGATACGGAACTAAGGATCGTGTAACCTGGTGTAACCTACGCGATATTTTGTTACATGTCACTTTTGATTATACTAGAATAGATATAACTTCCGTATTGGGCGGTGGGGCGTTCTGGTCTATCTCCCCTTGGCTAGCTCCCCATCCATACGATTCCAATACGGAAGTTGTATCTATTCAAGTATAGTAAATCATCACCGGTATTAGTGAATCATTACTCTATTAAAAAGGCATCGATGATACGGAACTAAGGATCGTGCAACCTGTTGTAATCTATGCGATATTTTGTTATGACGCGGTGATTATAAAAGATTCTGATTCAGTGGGAGGAAAGTAGCAAAATTCTGATTTAGTGGGAGGAAGTCAACCAATCTCCAACCGAAGATCAAAGACGGGTTTATGTGAAACGCGTGAGCTAAAACACATTCTGTGTTTCAATAATTTCGTCCGAAGTATGTAAATAGAGGTAACCGGGGGTCCAGGGGGCTTGCCCCCTGGCGAGGCGTGGAGCGCCGAGTTTTCTCTTTTTTTCTCGAGAAAATGCGCTAAAAAAGTCCAGTCATGCAGCATGACCCCATGAGCGAATTTTCGAAGATGTTTCATGCAAATATTACCGATTTTTACAACTAGCGAACGGCATTATTTCGATTTTTGACTGTTTTTCCAACTTTGAAATTTTTGAAAACTTGATATATGTTCTTATAGGAAATTTTACGCTGATTCCGAATATACCACATGTTAGTATGCTGACTGTGGTGAAATCCACCCCCTCTTGTCAACAGCCCTTTTCAGGGCTACCAAAAAGAGGTAGATACAACACAAAAATATTTACAAGACGTCGAGTTACAACTCCGTCAAACAAAATATTTCACCAGAGAGAAAATACTAAATTCTCTCTCAAAAGTGAAATATTAAAGAATAACACACAAGGCGACCTCCCCAAACATTTACTGGGCGAGAGAGATGCGACAAACATCTCGAAACAAGTCGCCTTGAATGAGAAACCTCAAACAGGAAAACTCAAGGTCGTTCAGCCACCCCCGGGGACCCCGTCACAGCGACGGACGCAGGGAAACCACCTCGAAAGACCAACTCAGCTATCATACGCACAGATACTGAGAAAACAATGTGCGAACCAATAAGATTGCACAGTCGAATTTATGAAACTAAGCGGACCAACCAGGAGGCGGCAGGAGGCGGCCACCTCCCTATAAATACCCCGCTGGGAGCCCTCCGAATTTCATTCCACTCTCCGCTCTCGACGACGACACACTCTGAAGTACGAAGAATTCTACACGCTCTACGCTGACGAACCTTCTGCCTTACGAAGTCATCTCAAGAACGGTTTCCTACTGCTTTCTACAAGCCAGTCCTTCTCTCCACACAGATCTCGCATTGGCATCTACGAGTCCAGTGATTATTCATCCTGCTCATTGCCCAACGTAGTTCATCTGTCAGGACGCCACCCGGTACAGCTATCGATATTCTCTTTAGCTCGTACGCCCGAGGGACGTTCCGAGCCGTGTCGCCCGGGTTACGTAGCATTAAGCTCGTAACCGACCGCTGTGGGCACGCCGGTAAATTACTCAGCTCCTCCGCTCTAATTTACCGTCTAAGGAAGCCTTTTTCAAGGCTACGAGGTAGGACCCTGACATACGAGCATTGGAAAGACGCTCTGTCAAGCGAGTCCACCTCCCAAACCCTCTATTTTTCACACATAGAGGCATCGAAACGAGCTAAAACTCGGTCATTTCGATGGAACGTCGGCCGTCCTACTTCCCCTTGCAAGGGGAGGCGGACGACGGCGAAGCCGGGCCGAGTAGCCCACGTAGTGCTCCCTACCGGCTACACGGCGAATCCGCTGAACCCAGCGACAGCGCAAGGCGCGAACCTCACGTCCGGATCGCCTTCTCGCCCGACGTATTCGTTCAAGAAACGTTCGAGCAAGCCTCGCCTATACAAAAGATCGAGGAAACCTTTCAGACTCGCTCTGAAGCCGATCATTACGATTCGACCAAGCTGTCCGAATACCCACGATATTCAACGCAGGCTTACCCGGCCGATCCGAGTGTCAAATACACTCCAAATGTACAAAAAGCGAAGGATACTTTTCAGTACCTCAACCAAGCTCAACATATTCCCCTTTCAGATATAAATCTAAGGCCAGAATATTACAAAACGGCTCAGTACCAAACTGATCGAACCCAGCACTTGCTACGCGAGCCCAGCGCTCCACGCGGCTGCGACACGAACTATCTCCCCTTTCAGTCCGCCAAACCAGTTGACCTTGGCGGATCCGCTCACATTCCTCGCGGGAATGACCCGGGGACCAACCCGCATAACCGGGATATAAATGTCCGACTTGGCCTACCTACGCCAAGTAAAACATATCTAAATCCACTACA
This sequence comes from Adelphocoris suturalis, assembly GCA_030762985.1. Classification (NCBI taxonomy): domain Eukaryota; kingdom Metazoa; phylum Arthropoda; class Insecta; order Hemiptera; family Miridae; genus Adelphocoris; species Adelphocoris suturalis. Next base: position 51,697,260 of record CM061050.1, on the reverse strand, counting down.
AATGGTGACCCCGCCTTTGAACAGGCTCAACACGGAGCATTTCGTTCCCTCTTATGAAGCTAGTGGATTTCAGGGAACCACTGCGGGCGTGCGACCCCCGCCGGGCCTCTACGCCCCACATCTCACGCAACATCCCTCTACACAAGGTGGTTTTCAAGCACTTTTAGAGGAGATGGGAGATTATCAAAAACCAATCTTCCAAAAGAAGAATATCGATCGTGCACTCGCCGAGTTCGATCAATACTGCGTGCGAAAACACCTGAGAACGCAAAACGAATGCTTCTCAGCTATATACAAGTGGGTACCAGAAGAAATGAGGGAAGCTATCGACTCAGCTTACCTCACGGCACCCCACGCACCCTACGAAGAGGCCAAACTACGCCTCCAGCGAGAATATGGGTTGTCCTTACAGGACAGGCTCCTCGCACTCGAGGACCCCGCATCTCTCGCCAAAAAACCCAGCACCAAGTACCACGAAATGTACTCGAAAGCTGTTGGGTACTTTTCGGAAGCTCTGATCACTCAAAAGTGGATCGAGACTCTTCCCATCGAAGCACGAGGTATGGTCGCAGCTCAGCCTACCACGACCTCCCGGCTCGACCTAGCTGATACGCTACACGCGTACAGAACAGAGAATACTTCTCTGAACATACGAGGAGTAGAATCTACTCCGAAACCCATAAATACTGGTTTCAAAAAGGCCCTCTCGAAACAAGCTGAGTTCAAACCCCAACCAGTGGAGAGTAAGCCTCACAAACCGACGGCCTATGTCTGTCGAAACCACGCACGTTTCGGTAACGAAACTCGCAAATGTGCAGACCCAGAACACTGCACTTGGAAGACGAACACTACTTCCAAAACTAGCAGAAAGGCTGCGACTATAAGCCAGCCTAAAACCCGGGTTTCTACCGAAAATACTCAGCGATCGGTACAAGAAAGTAACGTTCCAACCTCCGACACAGAGAGTTCGGAAAACGAATAACTGCCAGTGTATCTGCGCCTATACGCCGGCAGTCTCCTGAGTATAAAAGGCTCTTTTTCAAGTGCAAACTAAATGGCACTGAATTTCTCATTGACACGGGAGCAGAAGTGAACATTCTGCCCCACAATGTCACAAAAAAATTGGGCTTGAAAATTCTTAAGTCCAACGTTAAGCTCACAGCAGCTAACGGAGCCCCTATAGACACACTAGGGCGAACTGACACAACAATTAACATCGGCCTCGGGGACATGACCACCGAGTTTATGATCACGAAAGTTGATCTAGCGATCCTAGGTATTCCATTCCTCGAGTCTTGGGATATCGGAATACGGGTCAAACACAAGTACATTTATAAAGATAAAATAAAGTGCTATGCCGATCAAAAAATAGCTGCAGTCATGAACAAAAAGTTCACTGACGAACAAATAGCAGCTACTATCCCTCATCGTGACAATACCCCTCAACCAGAGGACGCGCAAATCACGGAGGACGAAAACATTCGCTCTATCATTGACAAATACAATGCTAAAATGAGCAAAATTCAAGGTAAATGGAAAAACAACGGGGTTTACCACCGTATAACCACGGAAGGAACACCAGTACACTTCCGAGCGAGACCCATGGCGGGCGAAAAACGGGCTCAAGTCAAAAGTACTTTTGACAAAATGCTTTCAGAAGGCATAATTGCACCATCGGATTCCGAATGGGCATCCCCGTTACACTGTGTGCCAAAAAAAGACGGGTCATGGAGAATCACCGGCGACTACCGTTTCCTCAACGCGAAAACGAAGAAAGACGCCTACCCTCCTCCTCACATTCGCTCTTTCCAAGCGAATTTACATGATACGCAAATCTATTCGACAATAGATTTACAATCAGCGTATTATCATATTCCAATGCACCCAGATGACGCTCATAAAACTGCAATTATTACACCTTTCGGTCTTTATGAGTTTAAGAAAATGAGCATGGGTTTGGCCGGAGCGGCTCAAACATGGCAAAGATACATGGACAGCATCATGCGAAAATTTGATTTCGCATTTGTATACCTAGATGACATCCTGGTGGCTTCTAAAAATTATAACGAACACATGAACCACCTCAGACGAATTTTTGACAAACTAGGGGAACACGGACTTCGAGTAAGTTTTGATAAATGCATTTTTTCAAAACCTACCGTCGATTTCCTAGGTTTCACTATCTCGAAGGAAGGGATAATTCCTAAACGAGATAAAATAGAAGCCATAGAACAATTTCCTAGGCCAGTAGACGTACGAAGTCTACGCAGATTCCTAGGTATGTGTGGTTTCTACCGAGCATGCTCAAGCAAATTCGCTCACACGGCACAACCTCTGTATGACTCCATTCAGTCAAACAAAAAAAATGACAGAACACCTATCGAATGGACATCAGAGAGAGAAAAAGCTTTCAACAGCTTAAAACAAGCAATGATCAAAGCAACATTGCATAACATTGCTCACCCGCACCCTACGGCTGAGTGGAGATTAGTCTGTGACGCATCCGACACACACATCGGAGCGGCACTAGAACAAGAAATTACAGACAAACATGGCTCGAAATCGTACTAACCATTGGGATTTTTCAGTAAAGAAATTCCAGAACAGTGGAAGAACAAAGCATCGTTCGACAAAGAAATGTTCGCCGTTTACCAAGCGTGCATCCACTGGCACAACGACTTGGACGGCAGATCTTTCCATATTTGTTCGGATCACAAGCCTCTGCTAGGCACGATGCTTAAGAAAAATGCACATTTTTCTAAAATGAGATTAAGATGGCTAACATACATCTCTCAAATGACGAGTGACATTCGTCATATTTCCGGAGAGAGCAACGTCGTCGCCGACGCACTCTCCAGACCCTTCGATCCGGTTGAAATTCAAACGAAATCGATTTCAACCCAGACGGACGAGGGTCCACCCATAGCCGAAATTTCGAAAATTACGGCTGCAATAGAGTGCAATCTTCTACTGCACATTTCAAATTCACAAATTCGTTCTCCCCCTACCGCGGAGGACAAATTGAAACTCACACGAGTTGAATTCTCTCAAGGAGAAATTTGGTGTAACCTAGACCTAGGACACCCTAGACCTTATATTCCAAACGAAATAAGGGAAGAAATAATAAGCCAAATTCACAATTTGGGACACCCAGGTATACACTCTACAGTGTATAAAGTTAAACAAAGATATTTTTGGCACGGACTCCGTGCAGATGTCTCAAACTGGGTCGGAGCGTGCGAAACTTGCCAACGAGCAAAAATCTTGCGCTCCGTGAAGCTCCCTTACTCCGAATTTGAAACGGCAAACAAATTTTCACACGTACACGTTGATATTACCGGACCCTTACCTTTAGCTAAAGGAGGGAAACGTTACATTTTGATGATGGTTGATAGAGCAACGGGTTGGCTAGAGGCAGTCCCTCTTAACAACATCGAAACAACCACAATCACAAACGCCTTTATCAATATTTGGGTAGCTTCAAAGGGCGTACCTAAATACATCACAAGTGATCAAGGCACTCAATTTGAATCAGATCTATTCAATTCCATTATGGAACGTCTCGGAGTAAAACATACTCACACGTTACCATACAAACCATCAACAAACGGAATGGTAGAACGCAGAAATAGATCTTTGAAAGAGGCTCTCAAAGCTCAAAACGAAAATTGGCTCGACGCACTTCCCAAAGTTCTACTCGCCATGCGTACGGCAGTAGACCCAGCGACCGAAACTACGCCTTTCCAAAAAGTTTACGGAATTGACGTACCACTCCCAGGAGACATTTTCGTAACTTCTACGAACCTTTCGGAACCTCTTTTCTTCCGGCCTACGCATATTAAACATAATAATACGAAATATGCCGTAAACATGCCCAAAAATTTGGATACATGTACTCATGTCTATATCAGAGTGCCCACACAGCTCACCTCTCTGCAATGTCCTTACACGGGACCATTCAAAGTGGTTAAAAGGGATAAGTTTTCGGTTACAGTGCAAATTGGCGAACATACTAAAAAAGTTCCCAAACAGCAAATCAAGCCAGCTTATACTCTACACTCGGAAGAAGCTGTATCGCAAGGACAATCTGTGTCACAAAATCAGACAGAAAGTAAGGGGAAAACTCCCCGAAAATCTGCCAGAAGGCACGTTCCCTCTACCAAATTCGACGAGAGGTGGGTAACGGCGCTCGAAACACCCCAGCCGGCGTCATCGTTGTTAACACGACGTCTTAGGGGGGCCCCTGTGGTGAAATCCACCCCCTCTTGTCAACAGCCCTTTTCAGGGCTACCAAAAAGAGGTAGATACAACACAAAAATATTTACAAGACGTCGAGTTACAACTCCGTCAAACAAAATATTTCACCAGAGAGAAAATACTAAATTCTCTCTCAAAAGTGAAATATTAAAGAATAACACACAAGGCGACCTCCCCAAACATTTACTGGGCGAGAGAGATGCGACAAACATCTCGAAACAAGTCGCCTTGAATGAGAAACCTCAAACAGGAAAACTCAAGGTCGTTCAGCCACCCCCGGGGACCCCGTCACAGCGACGGACGCAGGGAAACCACCTCGAAAGACCAACTCAGCTATCATACGCACAGATACTGAGAAAACAATGTGCGAACCAATAAGATTGCACAGTCAAATTTATGAAACTAAGCGGACCAACCAGGAGGCGGCAGGAGGCGGCCACCTCCCTATAAATACCCCGCTGGGAGCCCTCCGAATTTCATTCCACTCTCCGCTCTCGACGACGACACACTCTGAAGTACGAAGAATTCTACACGCTCTACGCTGACGAACCTTCTGCCTTACGAAGTCATCTCAAGAACGGCTCCCTACTGCTTTCTACAAGCCAGTCCTTCTCTCCACACAGATCTCGCATTGGCATCTACGAGTCCAGTGATTATTCATCCTGCTCATTGCCCAACGTAGTTCATCTGTCAGGACGCCACCCGGTACAGCTATCGATATTCTCTTTAGCTCGTACGCCCGAGGGACGTTCCGAGCCGTGTCGCCCGGGTTACGTAGCATTAAGCTCGTAACCGACCGCTGTGGGCACGCCGGTAAATTACTCAGCTCCTCCGCTCTAATTTACCGTCTAAGGAAGCCTTTTTCAAGGCTACGAGGTAGGACCCTGACATACGAGCATTGGAAAGACGCTCTGTCAAGCGAGTCCACCTCCCAAACCCTCTATTTTTCACACATAGAGGCATCGAAACGAGCTAAAACTCGGTCATTTCGATGGAACGTCGGCCGTCCTACTTCCCCTTGCAAGGGGAGGCGGACGACGGCGAAGCCGGGCCGAGTAGCCCACGTAGTGCTCCCTACCGGCTACACGGCGAATCCGCTGAACCCAGCGACAGCGCAAGGCGCGAACCTCACGTCCGGATCGCCTTCTCGCCCGACGTATTCGTTCAAGAAACGTTCGAGCAAGCCTCGCCTATACAAAAGATCGAGGAAACCTTTCAGACTCGCTCTGAAGCCGATCATTACGATTCGACCAAGCTGTCCGAATACCCACGATATTCAACGCAGGCTTACCCGGCCGATCCGAGTGTCAAATACACTCCAAATGTACAAAAAGCGAAGGATACTTTTCAGTACCTCAACCAAGCTCAACATATTCCCCTTTCAGATATAAATCTAAGGCCGGAATATTACAAAACGGCTCAGTACCAAACTGATCGAACCCAGCACTTGCTACGCGAGCCCAGCGCTCCACGCGGCTGCGACACGAACTATCTCCCTTTCAGTCCGCCAAACCAGTTGACCTTGGCGGATCCGCCCACATTCCTCGCGGGAATGACCCGGGGACCAACCCGCATAACCGGGGTATAAATGTCCGACTTGGCCTACCTACGCCAAGTAAAACATATCTAAATCCACTACACTGACAAAATTATTTCGCACAACAAATCGCAAAAAAAAAGCTATTTTGAAATTTTTGACTACATTTTTGAAAATTTCAACCCGAAGATGTAATCCGATCATGCTGGCCAACGAACTTGAACTTTCGTTTTGTGTCCTTAACATTTTAAAATTTGTTTGAAGTTTCTAGCACAATTCTACGGACAGTTATCGTCTGGAATGACACATACATACATATATACATACAAACATACATTAAAAAAATGTGTTAAACTTCAGAATAGCCTGAAACGGATTTCTGCATAAAATTTTTTCAAAAATTCACATTCTACAAATTTTGAGGCGAGAGCAATAGCTTAATATTCTTCAAAAATTCGCTAAAAAGGAATGCTCGTTTTAGGCAACAAGGAGTTTCGGCGTGGCTCGGAGGGGCCTTGAGGGTCCGCTTCGCATCTGCCTCGGGTGAATGGGAGGGCCAGGTGCCCCTGAGGCCCCACAGCTGGCGGGATTTCACTGGGAAAACCTGGATGGATGTTGGGCGCAACACGAGGAACCTCTTTGGGAGAGAGAGCTCCTGGAAATCATATTGTTTAGTCCTAACGGTGGCGTGCTTATGGCTAGGAGCCTTCTAGGGCTGCCAGGACGTTTGGGCAAAAGAGAGATCGAGGAGGGAAAAGAGGCTGAGATATAAAGAAAAGAATTAGAAAGAGGGAGTAGAGAGAGAGAGAGAGAGGGGGGGGGGGGTACAGTAACATTACATGATGCCTGCTTTAAGCGAATTTTTGAAGAAAATTAAGCGATTGCTCTCGCCTCAAAATTTGTAGAATGTGAATTTTTGAAAAAAATGTTATGCAGAAATCCGTTTCAGGCTATTCTGAATCATATTCTGAAGTTTAAAGCATTTTTTTATGCATGTATGTACGTACGTATGTATGTATATATGTATGTATGTATGTGTCATTCCAGACGATAACTGTCCGTAGAATTGTGCTAGAAACCTCAAACAAATTTTAAAATGTTAAGGACACAAAACGAAAGTTCAAGTTCGTTGGCCAGCATGATCGGATTACATACATAGAATACTGATAAGATTTCAACTGCTTTCAATATTGACCACATTGGACATCGAAATCTATGAATATGTACCTACATTTGTCTATAAATCTACAAGATTAGTTTAATAGTAATAAAGTATGAGTACCTCCTAATTATTTTTAATAATTTGATTCCATGTTTGTCTATCAAAATCATAAACTAAAATTTCTCTACACGATCAATAGCGACTGAAATGTCGAAGATTTCTTCGAAAATTCGTTCATGGGGTCATGCTGCATGACTGGACTTTTAATTAGTAAAAAAGGAAGGAAAAAACCATGGTCGGGAGTTGAAAAAGTGTATTAATTAGGCGCGCACTGGTGGTGTGGCCACCAGCAAACAGGCGTATAAAAATCTCAAAGATGGTGAAGGCTCTTTTGGCCAATTTGTGTGCGTTTCGTACTTGCTGGGGCTGGGAACAAAAATTAATGCATTTTTCAGCTCCCGACCATGGTTTTATTGTTCCTTTTTTACTAACTAAAAAGCAGGCCTCATGTAATTTTACTATGTGTGTGCGTTTCCAAGTGAAAAATAGTCCAGTCATGCAGCATGACCCCATGAGCGAATTTTTGAAGAAATCTTCGACTTTCGAGCGGAGCGAGGCCTTGGGTCTGCGTGCTAGTACGTACATAAATAGAACTTCTTCATAATTTCATGGCTGATATTATCTTAGCCACAGTCAGTATTAAAGCTACATCAAGTCCTAAAACAGATGAGCGTAAAACATTAAAGAGAGCTACCGAGAGAATCGGAGGACGGAATATTTCACAGAGTAAACTCATCAGTTGTGATTACTTTTTTTTTCCTTTTTTTTTTTAACAAGCACCTACTACCTACGTTTTAAACAGCATGGTTCTGGGATTGGTTATACAGGGATACTTCCATAAGAGTAGTTCAATCTGAATTTGGACAATGTTTCATGCAAATATTACCGATTTTTACAACTAGCGAACGGCATTATTTCGATTTTTGACTGATTTTTCAACTTTGAAATTTTTGAAAACTTGATACATATTCTTATAGGAAATTTTACGCTAATTCCGAATATACCACATGTTAGTATGCTCGCAAAAAACAGGCTATTTTGAAATTTGTGACTACATTTTTGAAAATTTCAATCCGAAGATGTAATCCGATCATGCTGGCCAACGAACTTGAACTTTCGTTTTGTGTCCTTAACATTTTAAAATTTGTTTGAAGTTTCTAGCACAATTCTACGGACATTTATCGTCTGGAATGACACATGCATACATACATACATACATACATACATACATTATAGGTACATACATACATAAAAAAAATGCGTTAAACTTCAGAATAAGATTCAGAATAGCCTGAAACGGATTTCTGCATAAAGATTTTTCAAAAATTCACATTTCAAATTTTAGTTTATGATTTTGATAGACAAACATGGAATCAAATTCTATCTACAGCATGGTTCTAGCCTTAAACAGCATGTCTAGGATCGGTTATACAGGGATACTTCCATAAGAGTAGTTCAATCTGAATTTGGACAATGTTTCATGCAAATATTACCGATTTTTACAACTAGCGAACTACATTAATTCGATTTTAGACTGATTTTTCAACTTTGAAATTTTTGAAAACTTGATACATATTCTTATAGGAAATTTTACGCTGATTCCGAATATACCACATGTTAGTATGCTGAAAAAATTATTTCGCACAACTAATCGCAAAAAACAGGCTATTTTGAAATTGTTGACTACATTTTTGAAAATTTCAACCCAAAGATGTAATCCGATCATGCTGGCCAACGAACTTGAACTTTCGTTTTGTGTCCTTAACATTTTAAAATTAGTTTGAAGTTTCTAGCACAATTCTACGGACAGTTATCGTCTGGAATGATACATACATACATATATACATGCATAAAAAAATGCGTTAAACTTCGGAATATGATTCAGAATAGCCTGAAACGGATTTCTGCATAACATTTTTTCAAAAATTCACATTCTACAAATTTTGAGGCGAGAGCAATAGCTTAATTTTCTTCAAAAATTCGCTAAAAACAGCTCCAGGATGACGACGTCAATTTTAATGAGCGTTCGAATGTAAGTGTACAGGTTTACCCTACTTGCGTGAGTGTACTTTTAATTTCATTATGGGCCGGTTGATCAATCACATTTATCCAATTGATAAGGGGGATTTGTCTGAGGGATAGCGTTATCCTCATGATAACACAATAGGGGGTGTTTATCCATCCCTAGTTAAACCCTATCTGGCGTTTTAATTTATCTGGTCCCTGGACGGCTGGATAACAATTATAACTGGAGGTTAATGAGATATCTAGAGCTTTCTAACCTCACACAAGTTTATTCATTTGCAAAAATCTTATGTGAATCGCAACTTTGTCTTTATTAGCGAATTTTTGAAGAAAATTAAGCTATTGCTCTCGCCTCAAAATTTGTAGAATGTGAATTTTTGAAAAAAGTTATGCAGAAATCCGTTTCAGGCTATTCTGAATCATATTCTGAAGTTTAACGCATTTTTTTATGTATGTATGTATATATGTATGTATGTATGTATATATGTATGTATGTGTCATTCCAGACGATAACTGTCAGTAGAATTGTGCTAGAAACTTCAAACAAATTTTAAAATGTTAAGGGCACAAAACGAAAGTTCAAGTTCGTTGGCCAGCTTGATCGGATTACATCTTCGGGTTGAAATTTTCAAAAATGTAGTAAAAAATTTCAAAATAGCCTGTTTTTTGCGATTTGTTGTGCGAAATAATTTTTTCAGCATACTAACATGTGGTATATTCGGAATCAGCGTAAAATTTCCTATAAGAATATGTATCAAGTTTTCAAAAATTTCAAAGTTGAAAAATCAGTCAAAAATCGAAATAATGCCGTTCGCTAGTTGTAAAAATTTGTAATATTTGCATGAAACATCTTCAAAAATTCGCTCATAGGGTCATGCTGCATGACTGGACTTTTTTTTTTTTTGTACCTTCCAATCGATATATTTGGGGATTTCTCTTCAAATAGCAGCAACGGCGAAGATTCTATTAGCATAATTCGTTGAATGGAAAAGAAGACCGTATATACCAAGTAAGAACCCGGGTAGATCACCTACCTTCTAATTTTGGACGAGTGCGTATTTTTATTGAGGTTTCGGTTGGACCAAGATACCGTTCTTTACATTCTAACACAGATCGAAGACGAAATTAAGTCCTCAACTTACTGATCACAAAAATTCATTCGTAATAATTCGGGTTTCAATATCGCAATTTTTCTATGTATTTCTCTCTCTAGAAATGAAGCAAATGGCAAAAATGTGGTGATTTCTTATTTCCGAGCTTGGTAGCATCCTATGTTAACGCCAACAAATAATCGTAGTCAGATTAGCAGTTGTAGTTCCTTTTAGCGAATTTTTGAAGAAAATTAAGCTATTGCTCTCGCCTCAAAATTTGTAGAATGTGAATTTTTGAAAAATCTTTATGCAGAAATCCGTTTCAGGCTATTCTGAATCTTATTCTGAAGTTTAACGCATTTTTTAAATGTATGTATGTATATACCTATGTATGTATGTATGTGTCATTCCAGACGATAACTGTCCGTAGGATTGTGCTAGAAACAAGTTGAAAAATCAGTCAAAAATCGAAATAATGCCGTTCGCTAGTTGTAAAAATCGGTAATATTTGCATGAAACATTGTCCAAATTCAGATTGAACTACTCTTATGGAAGTATCCCTGTATAACCAATCCTAGAACCATGCTGTTTAAAACGTAGGTAGTAGGTGCTTGTTTAAAAAAAAAGGAAAAAAAAAGTAATCACAACTGATGAGTTTACTCTGTGAAATATTCCGTCCTCCGATTCTCTCGGTAGCTCTCTTTAATGTTTTACGCTCATCTGTTTTAGGACTTGATGTAGCTTTAATACTGACTGTGGCTTAGAAAATATCAGCCATGAAATTATGAAGAAGTTCTATTTATGTACGTACTAGCACGCAGACCCAAGGCCTCGCTCCGCTCGAAACGTCGAAGATTTCTTCAAAAATTCGCTCATGGGGTCATGCTGCATGACTGGACTTTTTTAAATAATCGATCTATGAAGAAAATGTAGCTCCTACTCTACTCTGTGGTAGCTCCATGTGTAAATCGCCCTCATTTTGTCGCCTACAGCCACCAATGAGGATGCTGACGACGCTATCTGCCAGACAGAATTTATCTGTGGGATAATTTTATCCGCTAGGTAAGTCGTCATTGATGAACGACTCACACTCTTTATCTGCAATATAGCGCTATCCTCTGTATAGTAGCTATACTCTGTATAGTAGCTAATATTCTGTACTCAGTATAGTAGCTGGCTGCAGTTAATGTAGATAATTGATAAACCTGCCCTATATCTTGTCCACGAGACAATTTTCAACAAAAGTTGATTCTTGATTTGCTATCGAAGAGATCAAAGACGCATCGCCCCATAATACAGGTGTGGCTATGTGAACCACCGAACCGGTGGCGATATAGCGAGGGGAGTTTTATGGGAAACCAAAGGGGGCAGTATCTCACCCTTTGTGACAATTCCAGCCCATCAAAAGACTTCAACAGGTTGCTGGCATTTCAGTCTTTTGTCGAGTTGATATCCACGTCTATTCACCCCTTATATTAACGTTGTTTAAAGAAGAGAAACTCTTTATTGTGATGTTAATGGAAATGTCCTCCCTGGGATGTTTTCAGTTTTACTTTTGTGATTTATGATTTATGAATTGTACCTGTCCCTCTAGGCGTTGCTTATAATAGAGGGATTTGTGATTTAGTGAGGGAAAGTGTAAATGGCACTTTCAACTATGAGTCATATTGTACAATTTTTCCGAGATATTTGATTTTAAAATTTTTGAGCCATTGCAATAGTTTAATTTTCAACAAAATTCGCTAATTAGAGATCTCAGAAAAGTTCTAGTCATGCAGCATGATCGTCAGAGCGAATTTTCATAAGTTATCATATTATATTATGTTAAATTGTTTTGAAATCTCAGCTTTATGAGTGCAAAGAAGATGCGCAGAAAATATATTCTAAATAGTACCTAATCTGCTATTCAAAAAGAGCTTTTGAATTTTTCGCTTTTTTAAAAACGAAAAATTTGGATTGTTCTCTTTTTTATCGATTGTAAAGCAAATTTTAATGAAATTTAAGTACATTGTTCAACATAATTTTATACATAAATTTTCTAATGTTCTATTTTGTAAACTTTATTTGAGCAACATTCTGCTAAAAATTATGAACTTGACAATTTTTTGCCGTTTTTAGCAATTTTCAATGATTTTGTCAGCACATTTTTTAAAAATTTGGCCAAGTTAATGTGCTCAAAAATTGCTGGCCAACGAACTCATCGTTTCGTTTGGAAAGCTTGATTTTTTGGAGCAAGAATGGAATTTTCATATGAAGGAGAGTTATCGTCTGGAATTACACATATATATATATATATATATATATATATATATATATATATATATATATATATATATATATATATATATATATATATATATATATATATCATATTATGACACATGAAAAAGCGTTACTCTCTAGGATTCGTTTCAGAATGCCTCAAAACTGATTTCAATTAGGACAATTTTCGAAAATTTTGATTTTAAAAATTTTGGGGCCATTGCAATAGCTCCATTTTTTTACGAAAATTCGCTAAAAATCATCAACACGACTGTGGTTTCTCTCTCCTCCCAACTACCTAACGAAACCATTCGAAAACCATTAAGGTCTATCAATTAAATTTCAAGATCCGTATTACCGATCAGATACCCATCATATAGTACCTTTTTGGAAAGCTCTCATCAAGATCTTCCTAATGAGCTAATCAAAAATACCATGAAAACTCCCCATTGCGATAGTTTTACAATCTTGCTGAAAAAAGAAGGTAAAGGTCCAAAACTCTATGAACAGTAAATATCGAGCTTTAAATCGTGTGTTTCCTCTCTCCTTCCAACTACCTAACGAAACCATTCGAAAACCATGAAGATCCCGCAAAATGACGAGGTCCACCGATCTCTTCCAAGAGGGAAGCGTTAGAAATCCTCCACCTACAAAATACGATGGAAGGAGAGGAAGGAAGGAAGAAGCAGGCGACTTTAAAATTTTTTTTCCTTTTTAATTTTGGAGTTTTGAATTTATGATTCTGAAGCTGCTATCAGAAGCTGACACCTGAAGCTGAATGTGAAGCTTCAAGAGCGATTCAAAAATCTATGCACTTCCCACGCAGCGGGGGAAAAGACAACGGATGAGTTCCTGCAAGGTGTCGGTTGGAATATAAGTTTGCACAGACAATAACTTTTACTGCTATTACGGAATGTTTCTCATACAAAGAGATGAGTCTCAATATGAAAATACAGGTATGCAATCAAACTACCAAAATTGTGCCGCATTTACTGTGCCATTTTTCCTGTATCATATTTACCTACCCTAAGCGGTGTCATTTTTCCTGTACATTTTTTTTGCGCCATTCTTTCTCCCACCTCGGAAAATTCCCTAATAAATGGTTTTTTTTTTTTTTTTTTATTTAAATAGAATTCTGTTTAATGAATTAAATGGCCGTGCAGCAGCATGATCGTATGAGAGAATTTCCGTGAATTTTCGTATGGTATAATGTTAAATTCTGTTGAAATTTGAGCTTTTTGTGTTCAAAGGTATTGTTAACTATTAATTTTATGGCAAAAAACCTATTCTAAATAATAATTCAAAAGGAGATTTTGTATTTTCATCTTTCTTCCAGGTTTTATAGATTTTTTAAAAGCAAATTTCAATCAAATCTAATTATAATTTTCAGCATAATTTTGTACATAAATTTTTCTATATTCAGTTTTATGGTGAATAAACTTTATTTGAGCAACATTCTTCTAAAAAATATTGATTTAACGACTTTTATCCGTTTTTAGCCATTTTTAGCGACATTTTTAGAAATTTTACCAATTTAATGTGCTCAAAAAGTGCTGGCCAACGAACTCATCCTTTCATTTGGAAAGCTTGATTTGTATCTCGACCTAAGACGAGCTATCGTCTGGAATGAGACATATATATAGCATTTCCAATCCAAATGAAACCTTTTCCAAGTCAAATGAAACCTTTTCCAAACCAAATGAAACCTTTTACATATCAAATGAAACCTTTTCCAAACCAAATGAAACTTTTTCCAAACATAGTGTATTTCTGTAAAGTAAACAATCGTAGATAATTTATATATATATATATATATATATATATATATATATATATATATTACACAATTTCAGAAATTCAGTCTTAGAGGTTCAATCAGTCAATGTAAGTCACTACTACTGGCAGCTCGAGGCAACTGCATCATCATGTCCATCACATAATTGGATGAGTCAGTTGCTGTTACAGTTCTGACGCATCTATCAATGACTTGCGTCAAAATGTGGTTTTCATCCGGTTCGCTCAGTATGTATGAGAAATTTCTCAAACTTACTTGTTTCCTAATATACTGAGGTGAGATCCACTTCGGTAATCCTATACCTGAAATTCTTCGAATTTTCATTTTTTCAACGTCTTTCTATGATAGGTACAATTGCATCTACCTGCAACATGCAGGGTACCTACCTATATAGGTACCTCAGTTCACTCATCAATAGGTTTGGAAAAAGTTTCATTTGGTTTGGAAAAGGTTTCATTTGGTTTGGATAAGGTTTCATTTGGTTTGGATAAGGTTTCATTTGACTTGGAAAAGGTTTCATTTGGTTTGGATAAGGTTTCATTTGACTTGGAAAAGGTTTCATTTGGCTTGGAAATGCTATATATGTAGATATCATATGACGTATGAAAAAGCGTTGCTCTCTAGGATTGATTTATTTCAGAATGCCTCAAAATTGATTTCAATTAAGACAATTTTCGAAAATTTTGATTTTAAAAATTTTGGGTCCATTGCAATCGCTCCACTTTTTACGAAAATTCGCTAAAAATCATCAGCACGACTGTGGTTCCTCTCTCCTCCCAACCACCTAACGAAACCATTTGAAAACCATTAAGATCCCTCAAAATGACGAGTGTAGCACGTTTGTCGGAATCGAGACCGTAATGAAAGCGGCATTTCCATCCCTTCCAATCGTGGTATCGAGTGATACCAAATGACACAAATCTAATCCATAATTACCGGAGCAAAACTGAGGGGGGTATGTGACTAAGGCTATTTACGGAATCAGTTATGTATAGAACCTGCCACAATGTAGGTACAATGCGTTCACAAAAACCTATAATGCTGCAGGCCCTGACTGAAGGAATGTCATTGTTGTTATGTACCTATTGACTAACTATATTGAGGAAAGCTCTCGTTTTTCGCCTCATATTCATATTTGGGCAGCTCCACCATCATATGATTCCCCCGGACGACGAATGGGGCGGAAGCGTTTCACACTGATTTCAACCGGCAATTTTATAACCCACACCCCAACATACACCATGTAATTAAAACCTTAGAGGTTGTGCAGGCGGAATCGGACCTAAAAATCAAGTCCATCAGGAAGGGCTGTACGAACCCACCTCGGAAACATCTGGCAAAGAAAGTCGCATTTCTCGTAAACTGTTGGACTGAGTATCAAGAACATCAGGACATCATGCTTTATTTCACCCAAATCAACAATCACTCAGCACCCGTGGAAGAAGTGAGGAGATGATTAAACGCATAATGTGGAGCATTGCGAAGAACCAGTAAAAACGGTGGGCAACAACTAGCTTGCGCAAACGTGTTCAATTCTCAACTTTCATTCCCGCAAACGTGCCACGAAACTTTCCGCAAACGTGTCGAGGAATTCAGTAGCTTCCCGCAAACGTGTTTCCCCCAAAATGACGAGGTCGCCGATCTCTTCCAAGAGGGAAGCGTTTGAAATCCTCCACCTACAAAATTACGATGGGTTTCGACATGAGAAAGGAAAAAGCGGGCGACTTTGAAATATTTTTTCCTTTTTGATTTTGGAGTTTTGAATTTATGAGTCTGAAGCTGCTATCAGAAGCTGACACCTGAAGCTGAATGTGAAGCTTCTAGAACGATTCGAATATCTATGCACTTCCCACGCATCGGATGAGTTTCTCCGAGGTGTCGGTGGGAATATAAGTCTGCACAGACAACAATAACTTTTACAGCTTTTACGGAATGTTTCTCTTACAAAGAGATGAGTCTCAATATGAAAATACAGGTATGCAAACTATCAAAATTTTGCCATACTTACCAACCCAAAACTTTGCCATTTTTCCTGTGTCAAATTTACCTACCCAAGGCGGTGCCATTTTTCCTGTGCATTTTGCTTCCGAGACTGCCTAAAGGTAGCGGAAGCTTTGTTTTCACTTTCAGGAGAAAAATTTTTGGTCTCCAAAATCAAAATTTCCACTCGCAATTTATGTTTTAGACCAGGGGTGCTCAAACTTGAACTGCTGGCGATCTACCTCAATATTTTTAGACTACTTACGATCGACTCTGAGAGGCTGCAAGTATGTGTGATGCAGGGTTGTCGTACATACACGATACACCCTACCTACCTAGGTAGGGTGTACCGTAGCATATATAGATATTAGCTTTCCGCACAATTTACATTATTTTAGTCAAGGTTTGGGTTAGGTTTACTTAAGTTCGTCTCTACAATATCAATGAAAAAACTCCTAGTTATTCAAAATTGCGAGTTTATTCGTTGTTACAAAACAAAAGAGTTACATATGGTCTTAAACTCAACTAAGGAGTGACTTTGGATGTTGAAGCGTGGCACTGCATGTCCTCAGCATACTTTTCATAAGATGGTGCGTAACCACTGAGTGCCAATCGTCAGTTAGTCGATTGCGATATTTTGACTTAATTATCTTCATTTCAGAAAATGCAGACTCGCACAAGTAAGTTGACCCAAACATTGCCGTCTGTTGGAGGATATTTATATTTATATTTATATTGCCGCCTTAGATTCGGATATTTATCTTCAGATATAAAACACCAGAACTTTGTATCAGATGCTGTAGCTTTGAGATGTATATCTGATATAATCTGCACCAACTCATTTTCAACAGAACATGAGTTCATATTAAACTGACTTGCTACTTCAGTAGCTAATTCCTCAATGTTTTTACATGAAAAAGGATAACTCATAAATGATGCTATATTTGCCAATTTACTGCAATCATAAAAACGCATTTCGAATTGTCCCAAAATATTTGATAATTCAGCCTCATACGTATCATAATTCAACTGAGGAATCCTTGCTTTCAAAGACGGAAAATGTTTCAGATCCTTTCTTTTCAGTTGATCTATCATAAGTTGCAATTTACTTTTGAATGCGTTTACTGCGCTAATCATCTCAATAATAGTTTTTCCTTTACCTTGAAGCTCCAAGTTAATGGTGTTTAAGTGCATTGTGATGTCAGTCAAAAATGCCAAATCAGTCAGCCATTTTTCAACATCTCAGTGTCATCACCTCTTTCGTCTAGAAAAGCTGTTATTTCGGGCAATAATTCTTGAAACCTTTCTAGGAATTTTCCGCGACTCAACCACCTGACGTCCGTGTGAAGAACTAAATCAGTGTGTTCAGCTATTAAAAATTTTGTTCTTATCGAGATCAACTCAAAAAGCACTCGCGATCGACCGTTTGAGCACCCCTGTTTTAGACCATTCTGAACAACTTCGGTTCCGTGTCGGTCTGTCTTTGTGTGTCTGTGTGTGTGTGTGTGTGTGTGTGTGTGTGTGTATGCCTGTCGTGTGTCCGCAAATCCTCGTAACAAGCTTCACTGGTTTAAAATTTTGGGGCCATTGCAATAGCCCCATTTTCTTCGAAGATTCGCTAAAAATCATCAACACGACTGTGACAACAGTCCCAACTACCTAACGAAACCATTCAAAAACCATTAAGATCACTCAAAACGACAAGGTCCCTATTTCTTCCCAGAAGGAAGCGTTAGAAATCCTCCACCTTCAAAATTACGATGGGGTTCGACAAGAGAAAGGAAAAAGCGGGCGACTTTGAAATATTTTTTCCTTTTTAATTTTGGAGTTTTGAATTTATGAGTCTGAAGCTGCTATCAGAAGCTGACACCTGAAGCTGAACGTGAAGCTTCTAGATCGATTCGAATATCTGTGCACTTCCCAAGCAGCGGGGGAAAAGACAACGGATGAGTTTCTCCGAGGTGTCGGTGGGAATATAAGTCTGCACAGACAACAATAACTTTTACAGCTTTTACGGAATGTTTCTCATACAAAGAGATGAGTCTCAATATGAAAATACAGGTATGCAAACTATCAAAATTTTGCCATTTTTCCTGTGTCAAATTTACCTACCCAAGGCGGTGCCATTTTTCCTGTGCATTTTGCTTCCGAGCCTACCTAAAGGTAGCGGAAGCTTTGTTTTCACTTTCAGGAGAAAAAAAATTGTTGGTCTCCAAAATCAAAATTTCCACTCGCATTTTATGTTTTAGACCATTCTGAACAATTTCGGTTCCGTGTCGGTCTGTGTGTGTGTGTGTGTGTGTGTGTGTGTGTGTGTGTGCCTGTTGTGTGTCCGCAAATCCTTGTAACAAGCTTCACTGGTTTAAAATTTTGGGGCCATTGCAATAGCCCCATTTTCTTCGAAGATTCGCTAAAAATCATCAACACGACTGTAACCATTCAAGTTCCAGTCATGCAGTATGATCGTATGAGCGAATTTTCATAAACTATCTATCGTTCTATAGTATGTTAAATTGCATTGAAATTGGAGCAATTTTAGTTGACAGAAATGGCTAAAAACCAATTTTATGGCAAAAAACTTATTCTAAATAAAATTCCACTAATTCAAAAGGGATTTTTGATTTTTAAATTTTTTTTCAGTTTTTATAGATATTTTAGCAAATTTTAATGACATTTAAATACGTTTTTCATCATAATTTAGAGCAAAAATTTTTAATGTCCTAGTTAATCGTTGAAAATTTAGTTTTGACTAAAATTCTGCAAAAAAAATAGTAATTTAACGATTTTTGGCCGTTTTTAGCCATTTTTAGTGATTTTTTGGGTACATTTTTCGAAATTTGACCAACTAATGTGCTCAAAAATTGTTGTCCAACGAACTCATCCTTTCTTTTGAAATGCTTGATTTTTTGGAGAAAGAACGAAGTTTTTATCTCAATCCTATCGAGAGTTATCGTCTGGAATGACACATACACATATATATATATATATATATATATATATATATATATATATATATATATATATATATATATATATATATAAAGAGTTAAAATCCAGGAATCATTTCAGAATGCCTCAAAACAGATTTCGATGAAGAAAATTTTTGAAATTTTTTATTTTAAAATTTTTGGAGCCATTGCAATAGCTTTATTTTCTAAGAAAATTCGCTAAAAACCATTAAGATCACTCAAAATGACAAGGTCCCTATTTCTTCCCAGAAGGAAGCGTTAGAAATCCTCCACCTTCAAAATTACGATGGGGTTCGACAAGAGAAAGGAAAAAGCGGGCGACTTTAAATTTATTTATTTTTTTAATTTTTGAAGCTCCAAGCGAAGTTGGTAACCTTATCTACCGAACGGAAGCCCCATCCAGGTGAGTAATAAGACCCCGAGGGCCTCTTGGTGTGTTGAAGGATATGCAGGGGGGGGGGGGGGGGGGGGGGGGGGGGGGGGGGCAGGTGGTCCTGGCTGGCCTGGAGATCCTTTGTTGGGTGGAACCGCGTTGTCGCTCCTTCCTAAGAGTACAGGAATTGAAGGCACGTCATATTATTTGAGTTTCCTTTTTTTCCAACATTGAAAAAAATAAAATAAAATGAAAAAAAAAAAAAAAATCTTCATCTGGTCTCGCATCCTCGAAGTGTATTGTTCCACGGGGTAGGAATCTCATCGCGGAGCAATACCTTCCCTCTGCACCGAGATTCGTCTCAAGAGGCTGGGTTGCACTCTGCACTTCTTACGTCTTTTGTTCTGTGATCCGAAGATTTGAGAAGCCGGCAAGCTATGTTTAATAATCTCAGAAGAGTTGGTGAAGGCTTCTTGTGATAATCCTCCATAATTCAGGTAATTGTAATGAAAAACCTTTAAATTATCACACATTTATTGCATTAAGCAGAAACACAAAGCTTTTCAGCTAAATTTTAGCCATCTTCAGGCATATACAACAAACTAAACACGGGAGAAAAGCTACTAACTGGAAACCTCCATATAAACACAACCTTGCATCGGCAGTAGTACCAACCATGAACAAATAATATGTTTCCCTACTAATGTTGATGTCTGAAAGTAATGAATCCAAGTTACCTACTGATTAATTACAAAATTGCTTTAATGATACATAAATATGCGTGAAAATAGATTACAGAATTGTGAGGAGAAATATACATGATTCAAAAATTAAAAAAAAAAAAACTGAGTGAAGTAGAATCAGACAATTTTCCAAGGTTCCAGGTTTCTCTCCCATTGCCCTTTGAAGCGGAAATTTCTTTCAGAAAATCTTGTATTTAGGTTATTGTCTTTCTCCTTTGATAGGTAAGTATGTAGGTTTTCCCAGTTATCCATTTTTGTGCCCCTGCCACAATTTACCCTCTGAATCAATTCAAAGTTCCCCATGTAAGTGTGCCCCTCTGAAAATAAATGTGTAGCAAATGCACTTTTGTCTTTCGATTCTGTCAATTTAAAGACAAAAAGCTTTGTGTTTTTGCTTAATGCAATAAATGTGTGATAATCTAAAGGTTTTTCATTGCAATTACCTAAATTAAAGCTATGTTTACATTTTGCTTCCTCACTACCAAAGCTTTGTGTTCGTGAGAGAAGTCGAAAAACGTCCGCCGAATTGGGGGTGGCACATAGCTTCCTCGTTTACCTATCATGAATGTATAGATCATTGAAAAGTTTCAAATGATCTTGAAAAATTTCAAAGCAGAAAAGAGTAAATCGAGAAGTAGCGTGAAATGTCGGAATTGGTTAATTATGATCAATTAAGAAACGAAAAAGTCCAGTCATGCAGCATGACCCCATGAGCGAATTTTTGAAGAAATCTTCGTCATTTCAATCGCTATTGATCGTGTAGAGAAATTTTAGTTTATGATTTTGATAGACAAACATGGAATCAAATTATTAAAAATAATTAGGAGGTACTCATACTTTATTATTATTAAACTAATCTTGTAGATTTAAAGACAAATTTAGGTAAATATTCATAGATTTCGATGTCCAATGTGGTCAGTATTGAAGGCAGTTGAAATCTTAACAGTATCCTATCATAACATCATCAAATCTTGACATGAAATAAAATAACATAGGTACCGACGTTTTAAACAGCATGGTTCTAGAATTGGTTATACAGGGATACTTCCATAAGAGTAGTTCAATCTGAATTTGGACAATGTTTCATGCAAATATTACCGATTTTTACAACTAGCGAACGGCATTATTTCGATTTTTGACTGATTTTTCAACTTTGAAATTTTTGAAAACTTGATACATATTCTTATAGGAAATTGTACGCTGATTCCGAATATACCACATGTTAGTATGCTGAAAAAATTATTTCGCACAACAAATCGCAAAAAACAGGCTATTTTGAAATTTTTGACTACATTTTTGAAAATGTCAACCCGAAGATGTAATCCGATCATGCTGGCCAACGAATTTGAACTTTCCTTTTGTATCCTTAACATTTTAAAATTTGTTTGAAGTTTCTAGCACAACTCTACGGACAGTTATCGTCAGGAATGACACATACATACATACATACATACATATACATATATATATATACATACATACATATACATACATACATTTAAAAAATGCGTTAAACTTCAGAATATGATTCAGAATAGCCTAAAAAGGATTTCTGCATAAAATTTTTTCAAAAATTCACATTCAACAAATTTTGAGGCGAGAGCAATAGCTTAATATTTTCTTCAAAAATTCGCTAAAACGTATTTTTCTTTTCAAATTAAATAATCGCTCTTCTTCTAATCAATCTGCTGACAATCATTTCTTTTCGCTTAAATGTAATAGTTTTGAGTATTGATCTGAAAATTAGTAGTTAGAAGTTTCTAGAGCAGTCATTTCAGATTTGAGGTCAAATTTGTCAGAAATACCGTATAAGGAAGCCACAGTGGTTCCACAATATTGTTGAGAATGATGGTTTTCAGAGTTTTTTAGTGAATAGTGTTTTTCCAAAGTTCAAAATTCCCCAGGATTTGAGAGGGTTGTACACAATGTTGGTTTCCAACCTAATTAAAATCCAAGCCACCCCTTGGAGCCACCCCTGTACAACCCCTTTTTGGTTCTGCAGACACCAACCCAACATTTCATTATGTTATCCAAACACCCCTGTGGCTCCTACAGGTTTCGCTTACAGAGGTGAAAAAAACAGCCCTAGGGGCCGCTACAGCTGTTGAAACAAGTGGATTTCCTGATAAACTGGTTCAAAATAAGATTTCACGGTTGGGGAAGGGTGTTCGAAAAGACTGAAAAGGGACGTCCAATTATAATGATGTTTCTCTTCATTTCTTGAAACACCTCATTATTCGGAATTCAAAGGAAGTGTTGGAGTTGGTAACGGTTTATCATTGTTATACCGAGTAGATACCGCCAGTGCACAAGTCTCGTCGCCAACTAATGAAGGTCCCGTTGTCACGTCGTAAATGGACATTTTGTGGGAACCGGGGGGTTTTTGCGAAAAGGGGTAGAATTGGGAAACCGTTATAATCCGAAATAAAGGTGCTTTTAGAGGGTCCTTTAAGTTGGAGATTTTGGAGGGTTAGAAAAACCGTAACGGTATACTTTTTGATCCCACTTATGCCAAACTATTGATCATTTGAGGTCACCGACCTGAAATTTACGGTAAGTACGTTCTGGGGCCTATTTCATGAAGCAACAAGTGACAAGTTACAAGTGACAGTTTATGTACAAGTTGTAAACGACAAGCGTTTCATAAAGGTACAAGTGTAGACTTGTAATGCACAGTGAAAATTAACAAGTGTACAGGCGAATTTGAACAAATTACAAGTGTTTCCCCCCATCATTTTGAACAAGTCGCTGTTTTACAGTTGTAAAAAATGGCCGATTTTTAACCGTCCGTTCACCTGTAAACATGTTATTTTCCAACATTGTGAGTTGACAATTTTTCGGTGTTTATTACATGGCAATCATCTTCTGCTGAAGAATACAGACAAGAAATAAGCATTCAGCGTAAAAGACGCCAAAGATTTTTTCGGTCACAAATAAACGCTCATTTCGTGGGTATTTCCAGTCGTGGGGTTCTGGATTTAGGTATGGAAAATTATTAGAGAAATCAATTTAATTTACATTTATAAGCAAAAAGGTAATTATGTTCGAGTGGATAGCATTACTTGGTTGGCGTCTGATTTTACTTTAAGATTATCTCTCAGATTGACGACATTGGGTCAGAATTTTTTTACATATAATGGCGTTAAAATGTTCAACAAGCTTCGGTGACATTAAAACTTCAACCAGCCTATCCGTTTTCACGAGTGCTTTACAAAAATATTTACTCAGTGATCTTTAATACAAATACCTACTTGTTTTTGTCTATTAATCGTCTGTCTTCATTTACTTTTTTTCTCAATTTGGTATTTAATGACTACTTTTTGCTTCATGATAACATGTTTTTTTTTTAATTGGTTTAATTAGTTTGTTTTTTAATTCGTTGAATTTGTAATTTGTGCAACTAATTATGGCTCCTCCCCCAGCACAAGTTTCACTTAACGGGGGTAGTAGCATGGTACTTCAAATATTTATTTCTTCTTTTCGGCGTTTATTTAAGTTTATAGTGTGCTTATGTTATCATGTATAAATTGTAAATAAATTCAAATTATTTTTTAAAAAACTGTTATCAGTAAACATCGATTTACATTGTTTCTGTGAAACGTTGATTTGGATTATATCTAGGAGGCAATTGCCTGCAAAATGAGGGTGATAACGAGATAATAGTGAGGGAACAGCTGTTACCAACCTGAAATCTTCAACGCTTCTATATTTTTTAATCCATTCTGATAGCATAATATTTTACAAACTCGTAGGGGTAGTCCTTTACTGCCCTATCATTTCAAAACTGGTACAGCGATGATAATATATGGGTTTCTTCATGGATTCTAGATTTGAGTTTGAAGTAAAAACTGCGAAATTTTGAACCACTGAAATACTCCAACCAAAAGCGATTTTGATTTGTCTCCATTTGAAATTTCGGAAGTCCCCGAAAAGCAGTGGTTGGTATTCGTTGGAACTGTAGCCACTGCAAAATCTGCGATTCCGAAGTTATTTCAACTCAAAAAGTGCAGGAAACAGATTATAAGTGTCTCGTAATATATTATGGTCAAGTTGCATAACTAGGTATTTGTACGGTTGACTTTACAATTCACCGTCCTCGTTGGATTAGAGAAAGTTCGGCGGAATTCAATCTCAATGAAATCGATTTTCTGAGGAGGTACCGACTTTCAAAAACTGCTATTTTGTCAGTTCTTGAACAAATTGATGATAGCATCGAATGCACAAGTCACGGGTGGGGATATAGGTAGGTACATACATGGAATGTGCAAATACAGCTGTTAAATAGTGATATAAAATAGCCAACGGCTCATCACATTTTGTAATGACACGATGTGCCTAGATGGTGTCGTAGGCTGTTGTAATTGAAGTGATGGGAGAAACAAACATAAAAATACCTAGTCATGCAACTTTACCATAATATATTACAAGACAATTATACTTAAAATTTTTCCTACGCTTTTTGTTTGTGTGTGTGTGTGTGTGTGTCCTTCCCGACGATAATTCTTCTTAGGATTGACATAAAAATTCCGTTCTTACGCCAAAAAATAAGCTTTTCAAACGGAAGGACGAGTTAGTTGGCCAGCAATTTTTGAGTACATTAAATTGGTCAAATTTCATTAAAGTATCGAAAACATTACTAAAAATAACAAAAAACGACTATTTTTTTAATAAATACTTCTCAAATAAATTTTGATGACTATTAAATAGAACATTAAAATTATTAAGTACAAAACTATACTGAAAAATATTTCATTGAAATATGCTAAAAAAATCGATAAAAACTGCAAAAAACTTAAAAATCCAAAATCTCGTTTTGAATAGCGTATTTTTAGAACGAGTTTTTGGCAATCAAATTGGTCGTTAACAATTTTTTCTCATTGAAACTCTTCAATTTTTAAACAATGTAACAGAACATTTTATAGTAGTATAATAATTTACAAAAATTCGCTCATGAGGTCATGCTGCATGACTGGAATTTTCTGATTCAGCGACCTCGAAAACCCTCCATCCCACTGTTAATTTCTTTGTTACTCGACATCACTTGTTTTGTGTTCCCCAGTGTTATTATTGTTGGGTTTACTAAATAATGTTCTATTACGTTTAAGAATTTACAAATGGTTCCCCTAAAGGTTTTCTGAAATAATAATACATTTCTGGCACCACCGAAATGATCGATTGGCATCGAGCTCCAATATTTTATCACACACGCGCGAAATCCACGGGAATCTTCTTTCACAACGAGAATTACGAACCGTAGACGAAATCATGAGATTATTCCCCGATCTAGAGACAATAAAATTGATGAATGACGCTCCCCCAGAAACCTGTTAGTCATTCAAAAACAAAATTAATGACGTGGGAATGAATTGCAGAACGGCCGACCCTCGGACACGCCACAAAAGTTTGGCGTTTCCCTGCCCGTTTTTCGTTAAGAAAGAGTTATCATTAACATGATAATAAAACGTGACATAACTAAACTTCCATTCGATAAGCTGCACGAGATAAGACGAGGGGCTCGACCTATAGACTGTGCGAGGTGTGGAATCGTTGGTGCTATTAATAACCTAGGAACTATATTTGACTGGAGTTAAGGTGTCAGTTATCAGTTTCTACGTAAGGGCGAATTTGGTCAAGAATTCAACCTCATCAGAGAGATTAAATGGGAGCTCGTAAGGAAACAAGATGGTTTAAGTTGCAGGGTGGACTGGAAAAGTCAGGAAAAACCTGGAATTGTCAGGGAAATGTCAGGGAATTCCGCAAAAACCACCAAATGTCAGAGAATTTTTTGAATGAAAAGTGTAAATAAGGTTCAGTGTCATTGATAGTTACAAAACATCCTCCCAAAAGGCGCTCCGCGTACAAAAGATGCCTAGCCTCAAAATGCATGATATCGTAGAAGTTGGTAACTTTGGCCACTTTTTGCTGTTAGCGAATTTTTGAAGAAAATTAAGCTATTGCTCTCGCCTCAAAATTTGTAGAATGTGAATTTTTGAAAACATTTTATGCAGAAATCCGTTTCAGGCTATTCTGAATCATATTCTGAAGTTTAACGCATTTTTTAATCTATGTATGTATGTATGTATATATGTATGTATGTGTCATTCCAGACGATAACTGTCCGTAGAATTGTGCTAGAAACTTCAAACAAATTTTAAAATGTTAAGGACACAAAACAAAAGTTCAAGTTCGTTGGCCAGCATGATCGGATTACATCTTCGGGTTGAAATTTTCAAAAATGTAGTCAAAAATTTCAAAATAGCCTGTTTTTTGCGATTTGTTGTGCGAAATAATTTTTTCAGCATACTAACATGTGGTATATTCGGAATCAGCGTATAATTTTCTATAATAATATGTATCAAGTTTTCAAAAATTTCAAAGTTGAAAAATCAGTCAAAAATTGAAATAATGCCGTTCGCTAGTTGTAAAAATCGGTAATATTTGCATGAAACATTGTCCAAATTCAGATTGAACTACTCTTATGGAAGTATCCCTGTATAACCAATCCTAGAACCATGCTGTTTAAAACGTAGGTAGTAGGTGCTTGTTAACAAACAACAAAAAAAAATCAAACTAAAATTTCTTTACACGATCAATAGCGACTGAAATGTCAAAGATTTCTTCGAAAATTCGCTCATGGGGTCATGCTGCATGACTGGACTTTTTTAAATAGATTTTACGGAGGCAAGTTAGTTCTAAAATTATGAAAAAAACTATTTAGATGGCTTCACATCTCAGGTTTCAATTGCCGCTAGAGTTGACTTTTTAAACTCCATCCCAGTTGGTTTTTTGAAAACTCAAATTTTTACCGAAGTTAGTGGCACAGCTCTAGAAACTTCGGCCAACAATCAAATCTAGTGAAATGATTCAGAAACTCGTAAACGAGTTCCACTATCTGCTTTACAAGCAGATACCATGTTTACATGGATATGTCTTTGATTGGGGATTTCATAACGGTTGTCCTCGAGAGTTGTAAACAAATCCTTTAACTTTGGACTGTAGGCGACGAAATGTAGGATAAAGAATTCATTTTATTATTCTTGGAGGCATAAAAAGCATACTATACCTACTATACATACTTTATTAAAGTTATTTCTCCAATACAGACGCTATCATTTTTATGTTCATGATAGCCACTATAATGAGTTGTTGTTAACAGTCGACTGTTGTCAAGGGAATGAAAATGTTTCCTATCATGTGGAGTAAATGAAATAAAGTGAAGAAAATGTATTGTTTATAGTCCTATCAACTTAAATCTACTGGGCTGCTCGAGAGCGCATGGCACAATTGCCGTAACCGCGCCGTGGCATAGTTTAAAAAAAAAAAAAAAAACTTAATTTAGGAATGTAGCCAGGTACGTATGGAGGGGGAAATCATGATTTTTTCAAAGTTTTTTGTTGTAATAATCACCTATTTCCATTGATTCTGAAAAATTAAAATATAAATGAATATTTAAAAGACAAATTATATTGTGATAGCTTATCTCATTAAGCACCTCTATAATTACCTGATAGTGATTTATCAGATATTTACTTACCTATCTAATGAATAATTGTGCAGTATCTATCTACCTAACTTCCTTCCTATATTAACATAATCGTTGTAAGATTCCACACTTCATGCTCCCGTTTTGATTTTGCAATGGACGTTGGTCTTGTGAATTTTGCTGCGACCTGAAGAAGAACACAAATTTAAAACTTTGAAAGCAGGGAAGATGGCTGCTATATAATATTTATTTTTTTTAACGAGTTCTGCGTTGAAGGTTGTCAATAATTCAGTTCCTGTGTAGAACCAACATTATTTTACCAGTACAGTGAAACTTGGATAATTCGAACCTCAAGGGCCCAGTCAAAAACTTCGAATTGACCACAAATTCGAATTAAAGAAGTTTATAATAAATTATTTTTTAACAAACTACAGTACGAAGTAAAGTACATACAGTAACATTGAATACTGTATTGACCAACAGAATATTGAACAATAAATATAAAGACACCTGTAATGGTACTGTATTTAACTGTAACCATAAAAAGCAATCTATTGTTTTTCAAAAAAGGATGATATTTTGGCCTGTTTCCTTGAATTAAGTCTCTCGGCCATTACAAAAGATTCCAACGCATTCAAAGAGTTGAAGTATGAATCACACACATTAATTCGGCTTTCAAAAAAAAATGTCTGTTCTTGTACGTGATTCATGGCGTCAGCTGCTTCTTCAGTGCTTCTTCTGCTGATGAAGGGCGGAAGGGGAAGGGGAGATATCAGACTGTACGATGGCACTGACGTGCATGCATTTGTTCAAACGCAAACGAAGAGTCCAGGGGAAGAAGGGTATAAGTCCATTTTTAGCACTTTCCCAGGAAACGAAAAGTAAAGTTCCACAACTGCTTAACACTGGAAATCAGGGAATAAAAAAATAATTTCAAGTCTAACAGCGCAGTAAAATTAATTTATTTTGTAATATCACAAGAAAAAATTCAAAATTCTTCAAAATAAGCACAATAACTCAAAAAATGTAGAACATGTCTGGACTCTGATCCTTCTTCTAGACAATAAGTTCAGATCTCAGTTGTCATCTTAGTCCAGTGGTACATTATCGATGTATTCATCATCGCTTCCTTGTAAATTTTCACTTGATTTGAGGTTATCATAAAATTCTACAGATGACGGTTTCACCAAAAACTGTTTCAATTATTGAAGATCTTTATATTTCGCAGCTTTTATGTGGAGTTTGCCGTCGTAGATTCTGTTTAGGGGAATTTCAACTTCTGGTTTAGGTTTTCGCCCTCTTCGTTTTTTGCCAGTTTTCGTCAGTGTTTGGTCTTCTGTTCCAATAGGTTTTCGGACGATGGCAGAAAAGTATGCTCCGGCAAAATTAAGTTTGTGGAACATCATCCTCAAATGGTCATTTGAAAGTGTCAAGACTCTGATGGGCCTCGTAGGGAAAGGGCAATTTTTGACATAGTAAAACGACAAATATTCAGTCCAGTTTTGGAATTCTACATTTTTTTCGCAGTCAACTACGGTGAAAGGAGATGGTTTAACCCTCCATTCGTCTGGTGTTTCCACGTATGCTTTAGAGTTTACAAGACTCATATTCCTATCGCATTCCATGTAATAGTGGCCTCTTACTGGGAAAGCCATTCTTACTGTGTCTTCAAGGTTACAAGATTGCATCATCCAGACAGTGGAGCGGTGGCTTTAATTCGGACTCCAACCTTTCTTCCCTGGTGGACTCAAACCCTTTTTCCCCTGCACGGCAAATCTTTTTCTTGCTATATCTCGTGACTTGAACCCTTCTTGCTTCCAATCGTTTTGCCATTCCATAGTACACCTAAAACTCTAACAGATGGCACCTCTACCTAAAAATCGACCAAAAGTGGACTTATACCCTTCTTCCCCTGGACTCTTCAAACCTTTTGCCGAATATCGTTACGTATTTACCGATAAATGTACAATTATTTTGAGTCGCAGCTTAAAATTTATACCTTAATTAGCACGCCGAAAATTCGAATTATCCAAAATAAAATTCGAATTATCCACGATTTTTTAGCATTGATTAAATACAAAATGCTAGGGACCAAGAGAAATATTCGAATTAAAGAAGATTTTGAATTAAAGAAGTTCGAACTATCCAGGTTCCACTGTATTTATTTTGTTCCAATTTTACTATTCTAATGCGGAAATTGTTTTTCAACCATTAGTGAATCCTTTTCTTGTCAACTAAGTTACCAATATGGTGAGAAGCTACCCAGGAAGAGTTTTTGAAATTCAATAAAACGTTATTCCGATGTTCTGATGAGACTATTCATTTCACCCTTGTTTTAATATGGCGATATTACCCTAACCTCATGGCGGTATTTCCCCAGCTAGCTGGAGTAATACAGCCATTTACAAGGGTTTCGCAAATTTTGCAAATACTAATATACAGGTGTTACGCAACCAGCAAAAACGTTGTAATTCACCAATGGAGATGTTTTTTTGAAGTGTAAACTTCTATAGGCGCACCGCACCGAAAAATTTAGCGGGGTGTGAATACGATTTTACCGTCACGTTTTTTTTCCGTCACGCTGTTTTGACATGGATATGTCTTTGCTCTGGGGGGTCAACCAGAAATTTCCGTCACGCAAATGTTGATGTCACAATTTCTAATGATGTTCACGTACAACCCAGCCGTTGCAAGGAGAATGGAACTTCCGCAGTTTTCATCGCACAGAAATCGTTCGCCACTCGTTGGAAAGCGCTTGATTTATGTGATAAATGTTCACATCTCAAGCTACCAATTTCCCCTCCTTACGTAAATGTCTACATTCCTAAATTAAGTTGATTGGACTATAAACAATAAATTTTCTCCACTTTATTTCATTTACTCCATCATTTACTCCACTCCATAGGAAACATTTTCATACCCTTGACAACAGTCGACTGTTAACAACTCATTATAAAGGCTATCATGAACATAAAAATGATAGCGTCTGTATTGGAGAAATAACTTTAATAGTATGTATAGTATGCTTTTTATGCCTCCAACAATAATAAAATAAATTCTTTATCCAACATTTCGTCGCCTACAATCCAAAGTTAAAGGATTTGTTCACAACTCTCGAGGGCAACCGTTATGAAATCCCCAATCTAAGTACAATCAAGCCGTTGCTGGGGAAATGAAACTTCTTTATTTTTCACCGGACAAAAATCGTTCTCCACTCGTTGGAAAGCTCGTTGGAAAGCATTTCTTTCGTACTTGTTCTTCTATTCATGTCGTAGTTTTATATTTATTTATGTCATAAATGGATATAGTAAACAATGCCGCTTGTTTTGTTGTCACTTGGTTGAGAAGTTAATCTTGCTTAAATAGTAATTGTAGACGCGCCGCGAACCATAACAGAAAATTACCTACACAATATTGAGTCAAGAACATTTATCTCTTACTAGCCGCTCCGGCTCGCTACGCTCGCCTCCACGTCCAGCCGGGGGGCAAGCCCCCCGGACCCCCCATTAAATTTCTCGCTTTGCTCGCAACGTGTGGTATGTAGGGAATGTTGCTCGCTTCGCTCGCAATTGAAACTTGTAGGGGATGTTGCATGCTTCGCTCGCAAACGGTAGATCTCTAAGGGTAGGTTTAACTTCTGTAGGGGATGCTGCTCGCTTCGCTCGCTTGAGGAAGTTATACTGCCCACCCAACATGTAGGGAATGATGCTCGCTTCGCTCGCAAACGGTAGATCCCTAAGGGTAGGTTTAACTTCTGTAGGGGATGCTGCTCGCTTCGCTCGCTTGAGGAAGTTATACTGCCCACCCAACATGTAGGGGATGTTGCTCGCTTCGCTCGCAAAGTGTGGCTGTATACATGCGATGTATTTCAATTGAAACGTGTAGGGGATGTTGCTCGCAAACGGTAGATCTCTAAGGGTAGTTTTAACTTCTGTAGGGGATGTTGCTCGCTCCGCTCGCTTGAGGAAGTTATACTGCCCACCCAACTTGGCAGACGTTTTTTTCTGTTGGAAATTCTTACAAACAAATTAAATCTTATATAACTACGTGGAACCACGAAAATTTTATTAGGGGATGTTGCTCGCTTCGCTCGCAAGGTATACCTGTATATCCTTGAGGAAGTTATACTGCCCACCCAACTTGGCAGACGTTTTTTTCTGTTGGAAATTCTTACAAACAAATTAAATCTTATGAAACTACGTGGAACCACAAAAAGTTTATTCGGGGATGTTGCTCGCTTCGCTCGCAAGGTATTGCTGTATATTTGTAGGAAAAAATCCGAATTTATTCTGTTGACATGGCTCTCGCTTCGCTCGCAAGGTATACCTGTATACCCTTCAAGACGTAAGTGCGTGTACCTGCTCGCAACCCGTTCCCGTCAGGTGCAAGCCCCGCCTCATCGAACCCCTGACTTCGTAGAGCCTTCTCGCGAACACGGCAAAATTAATTTCTGATGTTAAACGCTTCTTCTCGCTTCCGCTCGCGATTTGACCGACTTAACGTCACTTTTTTCGATATCCGATTTCGGATTCAGATTCTGCGGACCCAAAGCTGTATTTCGCCCGCGAAAACCGTTCCGAAAAACGTACCTTTATGGGTACGTAAACCAAGTTTTTCGGCGGACTTTTCGAGAAAACGGGTCCGTACTCTCGCATTTTTTTAACGCATTTCCCGATACTTTTTTCGCGATCCGATCGCGCCGTCGTCTTCCTCGTAGGAAAACCTACGAAACCCGTATTTTTCCGGAATTGTCAACGGCCGTTTAGAGGGGTAGGGGAAGCGGGGAAGTCCAAAAAGCGCACATTAATTATTACTTCGACCCCCCTCCCGCCCTACGGCCCATGGTTCGGGTGGGATTAGAAAATTTTAAATTCGCTTATACACTCTATCGGAAAATCCCAAAAAGATCCCCCCACTCGTAGACTCCCCCCACTCAGCCGTTTGGCCGTGCATAGACACGACAAACAGACAAACAGACGGAGTTTCATTCTTATAAATAATAGAGATTTCAGTTACCATGAGCCAATAATTTCTTTTCTAGAGTCGTCAGATGATTGTAATAATGATGACACTCTTGTTGACGGTTAATGAATAAAGAATAAAATAATAATGTAAACAGAAAATATAGAAACAATGTTGTGACTAGTTTATGTGTAAAAAAAGTTTAATACCTAATGTTTGAATAAAAATTTTGTATACTTTCAAATTGGTCTTTACAAGATTTTTTCGGCAACCAAAATCATTTCCATAATATACTTTATATTTATTATATTTAGTAGAAAATCGTCATAGAAGTTTACACTTCTCCCGTGTGGTCTTTAGCACACCTGGTTTTTTAGCGAATTTTTGAAGAAAATTAAGCTATTGCTCTCGCCTCAAAATTTGTAGAATGTGAATTTTTGAAAAATTTTTATGCAGAAATCCGTTTCAGGCTATTCTGAATCATATTCTGAAGTTTAACGCATTTTTTTATGTATGTATGTATATATGTATGTATATATGTATGTATATATGTATATATGTATGTATGTATGTATGTATGTGTCATTCCAGACGATAACTGTCCGTAGAATTGTGCTAGAAACTTCAAACAAATTTCAAAATGTTAAGGACACAAAACGAAAGTTCAAGTTCGTTGGCCAGCATGATCGGATTACATCTTTGGGTTGAAATTTTCAAAAATGTAGTCAAAAATTTCAAAATAACCTGTTTTTTGCGATTTGTTGTGCGAAATAATTTTTTCAGCATACTAACACGTGGTATATTCGGAATCAGCGTAAAATTTCCTATAAGAATATGTATTAAGTTTTCAAAAATTTCAAAGTTGAAAAATCAGTCAAAAATCGAAATATTGCCGTTCGCTAGTAGTTGTAAAAATCGGTAATATTTGCATGAAACATTGTCCAAATTCAGATTGAACTACTCTTATGGAAGTATCCCTGTATAACCAATTTTAGAACCATGCTGTTTAAAACGTAGGTAGTAGGTGCTTAAAAAAAAAAAAAAAAAAAAAAAAGTAATCACAACTGATGAGTTTACTCTGTGCATGTGTTAATAATTTGATTCCATGTTTGTCTATCAAAATCATAAACTAAAATTTCTCAACACGATCAATGGCGACTGAAATGTCGAAGATTTCTTCAAAAATTCGCTCATGGGGTCATGCTGCATGACTGGACTTTTATCATTTAATAATAATTAAATTATATTAACAGGACGGTTCCAATTGTTTTCGTCACGTCACGGTGGGGTTTTCTGTTGATTTTCACGTACAACCAATGCGTTACTAGGGAAGTGTAACTCCCTTAGTTTTCATAGCAGGCAAATCGTTAGCCACTTTTTGGAATGCTCTCATTTTATCACAGCATCTCATAATCCCTAAGCCTCTGTAGGGTCAAGAAAAGCTGGTTTATTACGCTCAGTTATAAACTAATATTGCTTAATAACCATAATGAACAACTAATAATGTGTAAAATTAATCATTATTAAATGATCTGACCATTTTTCCCTACGTCCATGTTACAGTATGTGAGGGAGGTTTACAGCCCACCCAGCTTGGTAGACGTTTTTAAACAACTTCGCTACCTACTCAACACTTTCAGGAAGCTTTCAAAGGCCGTGAGCGAAGATTTTTGCCTCAGGTTCCAAACGAAATCCGATTCGGTCGTTGACACGTGGGAGATATTTATAGAATTGTCTACTTGCAGAGCTGCGGTGGCCAGACGGAGTTGGTCAATGGAATTTCTCTCAGTTTAATCCTAATAGCCATTGCTAATTAGGTAGGTAAGCACACTACCTTGAGTGTTGTATAGCATGATTATAATCAAGTTAGAATCTTAATTATTTAGAAAAATGGTAGTTTGAGCTCTAATCCATTGTAGATAAGTGATAGGTATATTACGAAACGTTAAAAGACTTTTAGGATTCTTCTTGATTGGTTTGCATCTTCTTGAAGTTAGATGCATTAAGTCAATAGGTATCTGCAATAGGAAATCAAACGTTGCAATAGTCTGTTGGTGGCTAGTGGTAAGGGGCCATGAAGATAAACCAATATTACGTTAAAATACTGTAATAATCTGCCCAGTGTTGAATTCATGGTGAAATATAGTGAACAGGGATAAGGTGTGCCGCATACAGTATATTGTAGGTACTAATGTACGTAACTTGTCTGCAATCAATACGAAGTGGTTGGTATCAGAACGATTTTTAACGTAGCCTACTTGTCTACAAAAACCTAATTACCCAAAAATGACACGAAAAACCGTCACGCTAAAATACCGTCGATTTGGAATGGGGAACCCTTGGGACTTCTAGAAACGAATCATAAAGTCTAGAGCACCCCCCCCCCCCCCCATATCAGCGAAGTTCTTTGCTATTTATCCTATGATGCTGAAATTTCAATCTTGGAACATCTAGAATTTAATTATAAATTCTGAATCCCCTTAGGTCAGCTATGTGAGCTCCTGAGTTAATTTATTTACTATTCAACATATGCAGCTCAAATTTGGAATGGAGAACCCTTGGGACGTCTAGATACGAATCATAAAGTCTAGAGCACCTCCAGATCAGCTGGGTGAGCTACAGAGCTAAGTTCTTTGGTATTTATCCTATGATGCAGAAATTTGAAATGGTGGCCTCTTGGAGCATCTAGAAATTCATTAGGAATCCTTAATCCTCCTAGATCAGCTGTGTGAGCTCCTGAGTTAATTTATTTACTATTCAACATAATGAAGCTAAAATTTGGAATGGAGAACCCTTGGGACGTCTAGAAACCCCCACCAGATCAGCTGGGTGAGCTCCAGAGCTAAGTTCTTTGCTATTTATCCTATGATGCTGAAATTTTAAATGGAGGCCCCTTGGAACATCTAGAATTTAATTATAAATTCTGAATCCTCCTAGATCAGCTGTGTGAGCTCCTGAGTTAATTTATTTACTATTCAACATATGAAGCTCACATTTGGAATGGAGAACCCTTGGGACGTCTAGAAACGAATCATAAAGTCTAGAGCCCCCCCCCCCCCCCCCCAGATCAGCTGGGTGAGCTCTAGAGCTAAGTTCTTTGCTATTTATCCTATGATGCTGAAATTTTAAATGGAGGCCTCTTGGAATATCTAGAATTTAATTATAAATTCTGAATCCCCCTAGATCAGCTGTGTGAGCTAATTTATTTACTATTCAACTTATGAAGCTAAAATTTAGAATGGAGAATCCTTGAGACGTATAGAAACGAATCATAAAGTCTAGAGCACCCCCAGATCAGCTGGATGAGCTCCATAGCTGTTATTTGCTATTTATCCTGTGAAGCTGAAATCTTAAATGGAGGCCTCTTGGATCATCTAGAATTTAAATATTAATTCTGAATCCCTCTAGATCAGCTGTGTGAGCTCCAGAGCTAATTTATTTACTATTAAACATATAAAGCTAAAATTTGGAATGGAGAACCTGGACATCTAGATACGAATCATAAAGTCTAGAGCCCCTAAGAGCAGCTGAGTGAGCTCCGTAGCTCTCTTTTCTATTCAACCTATGAATAGCACATTTTTTACGTTGAAAACGTATTGACGTAATTTTACGCTCAACACTCTTTAGGCGATGGTTTTTAATGTATGGATAGTGCCTACCTTCTTGGATGAGATCTCCAAAACGAAGCTCAGGTTGTTCAGCGAAAAATCAGCCGAATTCCAACTCTGCACGCTGCTCCGGTAAAATCCGCTAAAACCTTCAAAAGCCGACCACTTTTCCGGTTGATCATTCCGGAAAAACTTTGCGATATGAAGGAAAATTGTATAAAGGGACAATATATATATATATTCAGGACACAGCGTGTTTCTCTTCACTTGCAAATGACCCGAGTGAGACTGGTCGGTGGATGGGGCCAGTACCTATAAATATAAACAAGGCTCTCTCGCCCGCCTTTATCGCCCTGCTGACGATCCACATATCTACGACGTAGAAATATCAACCTTCGTTTCGGGCCTCGGTTTTATCTGCATCATTTAGTTTAGATTTTCCCAACACCCCGAAGACTCAAGGTGTATTACCATTCCTGTAGAAGCTAATTTACAGCGTTTCATTAGTCGTTTTAGGGAATTTTCGTTATAAATTAAGGTATATTGCATTTATCGCAAGCTGAATATATACTTCATTGCAAGCTATTGGCAAATAAGAATTGTGAAAAAAAAACACATTTTGGTTCATTATTTCCAATAATAAGCCTATGTGATCGTGTAGCAAAAAATTTTTATAACCCCCCTCAAACTTTGTCACTTTACGTTTCAAGGTGCGTAGAATCCAAATTTGAAATGTCCGTCCGCCGTCTGCCGTTCGCCGTCCGGGCCTTAAAAGGCCTAAGAATTGACTTTAAAAAAGTTCCAGTCATGCAGCATGATCGTATGAGCGAATTTACATAAACTTCTATCGTAATACAGTAGGTATGTTAAATTGCATTGAAATTGGAGCAATTTTAGTTAACAGAAATGGTTAAAAACCAATTTTATGGCAAAAAACGTATTCTAAATAAAATTCCACTGATTCAAAAGGGATTTTTGATTTTTAAATTTTTTACAGTTTTTATAGATATTTTAGCAAATTTTAATGACGTTTTTCATCATAATTTTGAGCAAAAATTTTTAATGTCCTAGTTCATCGTTGAAAATTTAGTTTGGACTAAAATTCTGCATAAAAAAAAAAAATAAATAAATTTAACGATTTTTGGAAGTTTTTAGCCATTTTTAGTGATTTTTTGGGTACATTTTTCGAAATTTGACCAATTTAATGTGCTCAAAAATTGTTGTCCAACGAGCTCATCCTTTCTTTTGAAATGCCTGATTTTTTGGCGAAAGAACGAAGTTTTTATCTCAATTCTATCGAGAGTTATCGTCTGGAATGACACATACATTTATATATATATATATATATATATATATATATATATATACATATATATATATATATACATATAACAATGGGCAGTAGGACTTCGCAACAGAACACTTTAGGACCAGATCATGCACGACCACAACTGCACGACCTAATAATTTTATTCTCATGTTAGGACAAAATTCACTCATCTCAAAATGCAAAACTTTGAAATGAATGTTGATGGAAAAATATGAGTGATATGATAGAATAAGCGTAATAGGGCGGTGAACCTCCGGTCGTGAGGTAACGAGACCTAGGGAGTACGTCCAGGGTGGCGTGGAAAACTTCCTACACTTGTATTGCTTTCGAATTTCATGTTCCTTCGAAGCATGAATATACGTTTTTTTCTAGGTCATATTTGTGTGTTAATACCAAAGCTTTTCCTACGCATATTTAATAACATATCCTCTCGACTTTTCGTACGTACTTAGATAATGATATTATTAAGGCAATAACTATTTGAATAGATAGGAGCTCAAATCGGGAAATATAAACATGCGTATATAATTATAGAAGTATAGGTTGTGGCAACTCGAAGTAGGACACGCCGAGGAGTCTGGACGGGCCTTATGACGTACGCTAGCCAACTAAAACTACGATCATACTCAATTGAAAAAATAATAAACCTTTGTGAAATAATTTGCAGCGTTTTTCATACACGGGTAGAGATATGGGAACAACAAAAAATCTCTATTTACGAGTCCGATATGACGTCTGGGGATGAAAATCATCAGCTGTTACCAACCTGAAATCTTCAACGCTTCTATACTTTTAGTTTATTATTTCCAATAATAAGAATATGTGATCGTATAGCAAAAAATTTTAATAACCCCCCCCTCAAACTTTGTCACTTTACGTTTCAAGGTGCGTAGAATCCAAATTTGAAATGTCGGTCCGCCGTCCGGGCCATAAAAGGTCTAAGAATTGACTTAAAAACCCCGTTCTTTCGCACATAGACTCTATTTGGGGCCTAGTTGGTCCTAACGTTTAACCATCCCGATAGCTTTACTCGCCTAGATTCTATGGGCCAAAAACAGGCGAAAAAGTGTCTTTTTCGAGGCTTTGAGTGTTAGATTGACGTTTTAAAACACCAACCTCCTCAACCACAACTGCGCAAGCTAATATTCCACGGTTAGGATAACAATGGGCAGTAGGACTTCGCAACAGAACACTTTAAGACCAGATCATGCACGACCACAACTGCACGACCTAATAATTATTATTCTCATGTTAGGACAAAATTCACTCATCTCAAAATGCAA
Source organism: Adelphocoris suturalis (assembly GCA_030762985.1). Classification (NCBI taxonomy): domain Eukaryota; kingdom Metazoa; phylum Arthropoda; class Insecta; order Hemiptera; family Miridae; genus Adelphocoris; species Adelphocoris suturalis. The sequence continues at coordinate 51,658,340 of CM061050.1, read as the reverse complement.
AACTTTGAAATGAATGTTGATGGAAAAATATGAGTGATATGATAGAATAAGCGTAATAGGGCGGTGAACCTCCGGTCGTGAGGTAACGAGACCTAGGGAGTACCTCCAGGGTGGCGTGGAAAACTTCCTACACTTGTATTGCTTTCGAATTTCATGTTCCTTCGAGGCATGAATATACGTTTTTTTCTAGGTCATATTTGTTTGTTAATACCAATGCTTTGCCTACGCATATTTAATAACATATCCTCTCGACTTTTCGGACGTACTTAGATAATGATATTATTAAGGCAATAACTATTTGAATAGATAGGAGCTTAAATCGAGAAATATAAACATGCATATATAATTATAAAAGTCTAGGTTGTGGCAACTCGAAGTAGGACACGCCGAGGAGTCTGAACGGGCCTTCTGACGTACGCTTCAACTAAAACTACGATCATACTCAATTGAAAAAATAATAAACCTTTGTGAAATAATTTGCAGCGTTTTTTTTTTTTTTTTTTTTTTTTTTTTTTTTTTTTTTTTTTGTTGGTATATTTCAAGTTATATAGAAATTGGAGATTTATGAGTGAAAAGAAAATGTTAGCTATTAATTTTATGGAAAAAAAAGTATTCTAAATGATATTCTTCTATTCAAAAAGAGATTTTGGATTTTAGGCTATTTTTTGCAATTTTATAGATTTTTTAAAACAAAATTTAATGAAGTTCAAGTTTTTAGCATAATTTCGTACATAAATTCTTGAATGTTCTTTTTCATAGTTGATAAACTTTATTTGAACAATCTTATGCTAAAAAATATCAATTTAACAATTCTTAGCCATTTTCAGTGATTTTGTCAGCACATTTTTTGAAATTTGACCAATTAGATGATATCAATATACAGTACAGGTAGGTAACACTTTTATGTGTTGGAAAGATGTCTTGGTAATAAATTGTTTTGTTTATCAACTATATTAAAAAGCGTAAAATTGTGAGATTCCGCTGTTGTAATGGATTGAACCGATTTGTGAGGTCCGAAGCTCCGAGTTCCGATACTAAATATACTATAAGCGGCGTTTAATAATTATGGACCAGAGATCTACGTAGAAGGGCTGTCTAATACATAAATAATAAACCTTTGTGTAATAATTTGCAGCGTTTTTAATTATAACACTGATTCAGAGCAGACCTGTGAGCGGGTCAAAGCTGATAAGAGCCCGTTACTGCTGCCAATATCGGCACATTGATTCTTGAACTTCGTCTACCCCCGTCCTCTCCTAGTCGATTGTTCAGTTTGTTTTGATATCCCTACTTCTTTCTCGAATCACGGGCTTGCGGATTTCTACTTTTCTGAAGCGTAGTTAGTAGCTTCTCCGCTTCCCTGTCTTCATGACATGTAGCTGCCTTAGCAGGATATATTTAGTTGCGATCAACTAGAATTTAAAAATTCGGACACTTATGTGTAAACTACTGGACTATCCAGGATAGAAACACGTTGTATAAGGTCTTCCATAGAAGCCAGCCATATTTGAATAACGTACTTATCTCTTTATAAGCGAGAGAATTTTATGGTTCCTTATCTAGATACTGAATACATCGGACTTTTTACTTTTTCCTTGATCGGGAAGAACGTTTCATTTCGGACATCAATTTCAATAGGGCTTCCCTCCTATAATATGCGAAGCCTTGCTAATATTACCTAACTTCAGAGGGAATTTAACTATAGGAGCCCACTCTATTTGTCTTAAATCTATTTCAAAGTAAGTAATGATATTGCGATAAATATTTTATCATTCAGTAATGATTAGCTGGATATTTCCATTTTCCGAACGTCACGCCACGGACATCAATTTCAATAGGGCGTCCCTCCTATGGCATGCAGAGCTTCGCTAATTTTACCTAGCTTTAGAGGGACGTCCTTAAAGCGAATTTAACTATTGGAGCCCAGCCTATTTGTCTTAAATCTATTTCAAAGTAAGTAATGATATTGTGATTAATATTATCCAATCTTCGTGTATTATTGGTCTGCTGTTTTCAATAATTAACCTTGGTGATTTTGAAATGAGCTGATTTACGAGAATTACCCTAAGTTATAAACTAATATTGCCAAGTAACCATAATGAACTAATAATTTGTAAAATTAATCATCATTAGGTAAATGATCTGACTGTAGAATGATTAATTTTACAAGCGGTTGCAATATGTTCACAATATCAATTTATTGAGAATGATGACCTGTGTTTAAACAATTATTCAAATAACCATGCTCATAACTCAGCTTGTTGGCCACGCACTTCGCAGTAGTTAACATAATATGGTTGAATAAATCGAGAGCTTTCGAACGAATGGTCAACGAATTTTGTGGGATGAAAAATGACGAAGTACCATTTCCCTAGCAACGACTCGGTTGTAAGCGATTTCAAAATCACAAAGGTTCATTATTGAAAACAATAGACCAATAATACACGAAGATTGGATAATATTAATCTCAATATTATTACTTACTTTGAAATGGATTTAAGACAAATAGGCTGGGGTCCAATAGTTGAATTCGCTTTAAGGACGTCCCTCTGAAGTTAGGTAATATTAGCAAGGCTTCGCATATTATAGGAGGGACACCCTATCAAAATTGATGACCGTGACGTGACGGTCGGAAAATGGAAATGTCCTGTTAATCATTATTAAATGATAAAAAGGAATGTATTTGGCGATAAATTAGTATACAAATGAAAAAATTGCATTTTTATGGGTTGTATTCGTGTAATCGCTGACTGACGAATACGATTACACAAATACGATTACCCGAATACAAATATTCGTATTCTCGCACTCAAGTTCGCGAATATAATCGCAGTTTACTCAGAAGCAACGAATAATTATTGCGATTACAATAAATTGTATTCGTATTCGACGATAAGATTATGCCCAACACTGATAATGCAGCATGATCTTATGAGCGAATTTTCGTAAATTATTACCTATATCATGTTAGATTGTTTTGAAATTTCAGGACTTTGAGTGAAAAGAAATTGTTAACTAAAGGCCGTATCTATCACACTTGCATTTTTCAGATGTTTCCTCGCATTTTTGATGCTCGAACATGAAGATGGCAAAGTGTTTTTTTTTTTTCCAAGGTCAACTTTTTCTTCCATTGCGCATCCTGAAGGAGCATTTTTAAACTTACTTGGGAAAATTGGAACATGTTCTAATTTTTTACCTCAACGCGAAAAATGCTAAAACGTAACCCTTGGGGAGGTAACAATTCAATGGAAAACCCTTAGGTGCCCTAACCTGACAGACTTCATAAAACTGCATTCCGCCAGAATGCGCTGTTTTTGCATTTACTCCTCTTCAACATTCACAGCTGACCTTGGAAAAAAGCACTTTGCCTTCTTCACGTTCAAGCATTAAAAATGCGAGAAAAAGCTGAAAAAAAAGTCCAGTCATGCAGCACGACCCCATGAGCGAATTTTTGAAGAAATCTTCGACATTTCAGTCGCTATTGATCGTGTAGAGAAATTTACAACTAGCGAACGGCATTATTTCAATTTTTGACTGATTTTTCAACTTTGAAATTTTGAAAACTTGATACATATTCTTATAGGAAATTTTACGCTGATTCCGAATATACCACATGTTAGTATGCTGAAAAAATTATTTCGCACAACAAATCGCAAAAAACAGGCTATTTTGACATTTTTGACTACATTTTTGAAAATTTCAACCCGAAGATGTAATCCGATCATGCTGGGCAACGAACTTGAACTTTCGTTTTGTGTCCTTAACATTTTAAAATTTGTTTGAAGTTTCTAGCACAATTCTACGGACAGTAATCGTCTCGAATGACACATACATACATACACACATTAAAAAATGCGTTAAACTTCAGAATATGATTCAGAATAGCCTGCATAAACTTTTTTCAAAAATTCACATTCTACAACTTTTGAGGCGAGAGCAATAGCTTAATTTTCTTCAAAAATTCGCTAAAATGGAAGTGTGATACCCTTAAGTACCAATTCTATGCCAACAAAAAACTCGATCTGGATAAAAATCTGCAATTCAAACAAGATTTCGGATTTTTAGCTTTTTTTCAGCTTACACCTTTTTTTGGCTAATACTGATGAAATTTAAGTAAATTTTAACGAATTTTCGTAGAAAACGAAGCTATTAAAATGGCTTCAAAAATTATAAAGTTCCAGTCATGCAGCATGATCGTATGATCAAATTTTCGAAAGTTTACAAATACAAATATTCGTATTCGCGCACTCGAATTCGCGAATATAATCGCAGTTGACTCAGAAACGACGAATAATTGAGGAGCTGACACGGAAAAGCAGTTAAGTCCAAAAATCGAAAACGTTTTTTTTCGTCGAAGTGCAAGTAAAAAGTCACGCCAACGGCCTCAGGTCCTCCCGTCCTTGCTAGATCGCACCCTGAATAAATTTTTGACCTTTGCATGGAGAAGAAATTATGTCCAAAAAAAAAAAAAAAATCTGATAAGAGTTCAGAGGGAGTTCCTATGAAATTTGATTTTTGGACTTAACTGCTTTTCCATGTCAGCTCCTCAATTATCGCGATTACAATCGTATTCGTATTCGACGATAAGATTATGCCCAACACTGTGCATGATTGGAACTTCATCTCTCCTGGATGATTTGAAATCGTAGCTCGTTGGCGAGGCGGCCCACATCATATCCAGGATTCTCTTGCCCATCAGATGTCCACGGGATGTTCGGAACAATCGCCTGGGAGCGGTCCAGGAAGCCTCGCCTCTTCCTCCGGCGATCGATGAAACTCACGTCTGCCCCTCCTCCCCGCCCCCACCATCCTATACCGGACATCCAAAATGGAAATATTGCAGCCACTTACAACACGGAACAATACTGCCTCCAGAGATACACATTAGTTGAAACTTAAAAAGTCCAGTCATGCAGCATGACCCCATGAGCGAATTTTTGAAGAAATCTTCGACATTTCAGTCGCCATTGATCGTGTTGAGAAATTTTAGTTTATGATTTTGATAGATAAACATGGAATCAAATTATTAACACATGCACAGAGTAAACTCATCAGTTGTGATTACTTTTTTTTTTTTTTTTTTTTTTTTTTTTTTTTTTTTTTTTTTTTTTTTTTTTTTTTTTAAGCACCTACTACCTACGTTTTAAACAGCATGGTTCTAGGATTGGTTATACAGGGATACTTCCATGAGAGTAGTTCAATCTGAATTTGGACAATGTTTCATGCAAATATTACCGATTTTTACAACTAGCGAACGGCATTATTTCGATTTTTGACTGATTTTTCAACTTTGAAATTTTTGAATACTTAATACATATTCTTATAGGAAATTTTACGCTGATTCCGAATATACCACGTGTTAGTATGCTGAAAAAATTATTTCGCACAACAAATCGCAAAAAACAGTCTATTTTGACATTTTTGACTAAATTTTTGAAAATTTCAACCCGAAGATGTAATCTGATTATGCTGGCCAACGAACTTGAACTTTCGTTTTGTGTCCTTAACATTTCAAAATTTTTTTGAAGTTTCTAGCACAATTCTACGGACAGTTATCGTCTGGAATGACACATACATACATACATACATACATACATACATACATACATACATATATACATACATACATTAAAAAATGCGTTAAACTTCAGAATATGATTCAGAATAGCCTGAAACGGATTTCTGCATAAAATTTTTTCAAAAATTCACATTCTACAAATTTTGAGGCGAGAGCAATAGCTTAATTTTCTTCAAAAATTCGCTAATAAAGCACATTATAACTCGTCTGAAGGTTCTCCTCAAGAAATCACAGAGGTTCTCTAGTGCTGAATTATTTAGCGAAAGCTAAGGTTTTCTCAATAAAGCAGCTCTGATGTACTACCATAAACATCCAAGTACTTTGGCCGTTAGTCTATCTGAATTAAATATAAACGACCGCATCTTGAGACCGACGACCAGAGCAGTCTTGCCCGTTCCTTCGAGCCGTCTAGTTTCTACCTCCCGTCATCTCTACCACAATTTACCATTTATACTGCGATCCCTCCCAGCTTGCTTGGCCCGCCCCATTTCTATCAGCAGATCCTCCTATAAAAAATCAGTTTTAGCGAATTTTTGAAGAAAATTAAGCTATTGCTCTCGCCTCAAAATTTGTAGAATGTGAATTTTTGAAAAACTTTTATGCAGAAATCCGTTTCAGGCTATTCTGAATCATATTCTGAAGTTTAACGCATTTTAGCGAATTTTCGAAGAAAATTAAGCTATTGCTCTCGCCTCAAAATTTGTAGAATGCGAATTTTTGAAAAAGTTTTATGCAGAAATCCGTTTCAGACTATTCTGAATCATATTCTGAAGTTTAACGCATTTTTTAATGTATGTATGTATGTATATATGTATGTATATATGTATGTATGTGTCATTCCAGACGATAACTGTCCGTAGAATTGTGCTAGAAACTTCAAACAAATTTTAAAATGTTAAGGACACAAAACGAAAGTTCAAGTTCGTTGGCCAGCATGATCGGATTACATCTTCGGGTTGAAATTTTCAAAAATGTAGTCAAAAATTTCAAAATAGCCTGTTTTTTGCGATTTGTTGTGCGAAATAATTTTTTCAGCATACTAATATGTGGTATATTCGGAATCAGCGTAAAAGTTCCTATAAGAATATGTATCAAGTTTTCAAAAATTTCAAAGTTGAAAATTCAGTCAAAAATCGAAATAATGCCTATCACTAGTTGTAAAAACCGGTAATATTTGCATGAAACATTGTCCAAATTCAGATTGAACTACTCTTATGGAAGTAGGAGTACCTCCTAATTATTTTTAATAATTTGATTCCATGTTTTTCTATCAAAATCATAAACTAAAATTTCTCTACACGATCAATAGCGACTGAAATGCCGAAGATTTCTTCAAAAATTCGCTCATGGGGTCATGCTGCATGACTGGACTTTTTTTTATGTATGTATGTATGTATGTGTCATTCCAGACGATAACTGTCCGTAGAATTGTGCTAGAAACTTCAAACAAATTTTAAAATGTTAAGGACACAAAACGAAAGTTCAAGTTCGTTGGCCAGCATGATCGGATTACATCTTCGGGTTGAAATTTTCAAAAATGTAGTCAAAAATTTCAAAATAGCCAGTTTTTTGCGATTTGTTGTGCGAAATAATTTTTTCAGCATACTAACATGTGGTATATTCGGAATCAGCGTAAAATTTCCTATAAGAATATGTATCAAGTTTTCAAAAATTTCAAAGTTGAAAAATCAGTCAAAAATCGAAATAGTGCCGTTCGCTAGTTGTAAAAATTGGTAATATTTGCATGAAACATTGTCCAAATTCAGAATGAACTACTCTTATGGGAGTATCCCTGTATAACCAATCCTAGAACCATGCTGTTTAAGACGTAGGTAGTAGGTGTTTAAAAAAAAAAAAAAAAAGAATGTAATCACAACTGATGAGTTTACTCTGTGCATGTGTTAATAATTTGATTCCATGTTTGTCTATCAAAATCATAAACTAAAATTTCTCAACACGATCAATAGCGACTAAAATGTCGAAGATTTATTCAAAAATTCGCTCATGGGGGTCATGCTGCATGACTGGACTTTTTCATTCCTTACCTATTTCTACAAACCCGTCGGATTGCGACGCTATGACGTCGAGCATCTATAGCATTTAATAATTCTTCCTTATAGCCATATGTTAATCATCTTTTTCATAACATTTTGTAACTATTTTTAAATTCTGTATTTATTGTTTTCACCTCTTATATTTAAAACTATATATCGTATTTGAAATTATATATTATATTGTTCCTATATTGTTAAACGTATTTGTCGAGCATTGATCAAACTTGCAACTCCCCCCTTGGCACAGATCAATGATCTATGAGGGGGGGTAGTTTCCACCATGTATAATGCGAAATTAATGTATATTATTAGTGGAAATATATCAAATTCTATTCTATTCTATAACTGTGGCGACCCCGGTGAATTCTGAATCACACTAACAGATGTGCAGCAATCAGTTGAGTTATGGATCTCCAATCGGGAGAACTTTGGTGTTGAGGTATAGGTACCATGTTGTTTTGTCGTGAATTTCTCTTGTATTGCACTTTCGTAGATTAGTGTTCAAACCCTGTGATTTATTGATGTGCCTTTGTCTAGTTCATTTCGACTTTTTAAATAAAAGTTCCTACAGTATGATTTTGTTTTGCACCAGCACCCACATAACGAAATAATCCGCAACACACTGAGACATCGAATTTCCGTAGAAAATGAAGCTATTGCAATGGCTCCAAAAATAAATTTTAAAATCAAAATTTCTGAAAATCTTTATTGAAATCCGTTTTGAATCATTCTGAAACGAATGACAAGAGGATGGTGTGATGGAGTTGTAACACTCTTTCATACTGCTTCAAATAATTGTGGTTGTGCCAGACGATAACTCTCATCCTTAGGATTGAGATAAAAAATTCCGGTCTTGCGCAAAAAAATCAAGCATTCCAAATGAAAGGATGAGTTCGTTAGCCAGCAATTTTTGAGTTCATTAAATTTTTCAAATTTCAGAAAATGTGCTGAAAAAATCACTGAAAACGGCTAAAAATAAATTTCTATTTCTATCAGTTTCTTGATCAATTGAAATTTATTAACGATAAAATAGAGCATTCAGAACTTTGTGAACAAAATTATGCTGAAAATGTAGTTGAATTTCATTTGAATTTGCTGAATAATTATAATAACTGCAAAAAAGCTGAAATACCAAAATCTCTCTTTGAACAGAAGATTATTATTTAGTCTGCTTTTTTTGCCATAAATAATAGTTATCGATTTCTTTGTACTCAAAAAGCTCAAATTTCAAAACAATTGTTCATCTGCTGAAAGTGAAAATTATACTACTTCCGCTACATTTAGGTAGAATCCAAATCAATAGCAATAATAAATAAAATATTAGAATACTTATTTCAAAAGTTTTTGAGATCCTGGTTATTGCATTTTTTCACTTTTGGGAGATGAAAAATGCATTTTCGACAAAATCCAAATTTGAGGTTTTAGACCATTTTGAACAGCTAGTTTTTTTTAAATTCTACGGTTTCCATAAAATTTGCAAATTTTGCATAAAAATGTGCAAATTGCAAAAATATGCAATTTTCAGGGAATGTGCTGGGTAAGCTGCAGACAGTCCCCTAACAGTTCCCTCGCTCACCAATCAATACTTCACTCTGCTTATACATTTAAATGTAAAATCCATCAAGCATAATTTTCCCACGGCCTAGTGAGAAACCCAGCTTAAATTCGGAGGGTAGTTGGGAATCTACGATTTTATCATCATTTATCAGTTCATCACTAAAAACCTGAAAGTTTTCACTGAGCACGACCCAATGAAGAATCCATATATGTAGCGTCATTTTCAGGGGGTATGTCCGCTTGATATTACTCAAATTCAAAGGGTAGTTGTGAGATAACGATTTGATTTTCACCCCATATGAGTTTCATCAAAATCGTATCGCTGGTAGCTTTCGCGCATGCGCAAACGTGACATCTGTACAGCATCCTAGTTAGTAGAATTGGGGCGAATGGCAACGATTGGACAGAGAAGGCTAAACTGCAACACTCCACGCATTCTGTCGAGAGCCTTTCGCACTACGTTGAACTCCCAGAGTTCTCGAGTTCCTGCTACCTCACTCATCTTCTGCTAACTCTGCTTCATTCAGTTTCTAATTTACCGAAAACCTTAATTTTGAGGTGTTGGCCATTAAACCATACACCTAATACGAATTTGCACCATCCCCACAAATGTTAACAAGGAAGAGGAATGTTCATTCAATTGTGTTTAATTTTCATTCTGTAAGATTAATGTACTATATGCAGTGGCGGCCGGTGGTCTGCAAAAGGAGTGGGGCACAAAAATATTTACCTATTTGACAGTCAAGAAGAGCATTGAGGTTTTTCTTCCATTTGTTTTGTTTTCAGTGTGAATTAACTTTGACCTAAACACATGATACATAAATCCCACTTGGGTCATTTCATGCCTTGGGCAACTGTTATGAAAGAATATGGCTACTAAATAATAATCAATCATTATCTTAAATATTATTGATAAATTAAATATAAATTAATTAGATAAATAAATAAAATTAAAAATACTATCTTATAAGTAGGTACCTACTTACTAAGTATCTAAAAATTTTAGAATGGACTATAGGTATTATTATTAAAAGTACTAAAAATTATCAAGGCTTCAATTGTACTGTATTGTATTTGTAATAATTCTGAAGGAATATTAAGGAACTCGAATTAAATTATGATTAAATGATAAAATGTGACGTCAGACGTCAATTAAAAATCGAATATTTCAAAAGGTTATAGAAATGTTGTCTAACCCCACAACCACCACTCACTTATGTATAACCTTTTTCTTTAATGCAACTTATTCTATTCTATTTTCATCAATATTCTACAAAGTTCCTCACTTATTAACTCATTCAAGGAAGTAAGCTCTTCATACTTATTTTCTAAGACCTGGAACTTCGCTGTAATGGAGGTAGCGTCAATAGGTTGAACATCAAACAAGGGTTACAAAGTATTGTAGAGCCGGGTGAATACTGTCCTACACACTAGCCGTTTTTTGATGTTATTGGACATGAAGAAGAAATATCAACTAAATAATCAAAAGAAACTTTCCAACCTGGTCTTCGTAGAGGCCATTACATACCTACCTATTACAAATGCTTGCATACGAGTCTGCAACACATTGGGACATTTTTATGTGTGTTTTCTTATTGTATTTATTACTAGGCAGATCTCACCCGTGCATTGCACGGCGGGGCGTGCAGATCAATTAAATGGGCCATAAGAGAAACCGCCCACCCGTGGGTACTTAATTGAATTTGCGATCGTGTTGTTCCAATGAGGTTGGACTCGTGGGGGTAGTGAACTCGCTAGTAAGTAGGCAGCAGTCCCCCCTCCCCCATCTCCTGTGCAGATGGGGCCCTCCGGCAGTAGACGAAAGTCAGTTAACCGGAGGGTCTCCAGTAAATCAACACAAAATTCCACATGTTCCGACACCCGTGGGTACTTTATTGAATTCGAGCCAGGCTACATCACCTACCCCCCTGCAGACTCGTATGCAAGCTCTAAGAGCCACTCAGCTGATCCGGACCCTGGGCATCGTCACATAAATGTGCTAAAGAGACTACATACGAAATTACAGCTTCCTAGAGTGTAAAACATAGAAATTAGCTTCAAGAGCCACTCATCTGATCCGGACCCTGGGCATCGTCAAGTAAATGTCCTGAAGAGGCTACATAAGACATTACAGCTTCCTAAAGTGTAAAGCATAGAAATTAACTATTAAAATGATTTAACCACTGCTTCACAAATCAAACCGTTCTCGCAATATTTGGATCACCTGCCAATCGAATCAAATCATCAAAACACCAGCTCAATGAAATCATCAGAAATTAACAAGCGGTGGCAATCATGTTCACAATATCAATTATTGAGAATGATCACCTGAGTGTACACAATTATTCAAATAACCTTGCTCATAACTCAGCTTGTTGGCCACGCACTTCGCAGTAGTTAACATAATATGGTTGGATAAATTAAGAGCTTTCGAACGAATGGTCAACGAATTTTGTGGGATGAAAAACGACGAAGTACCATTTCCCTAGCAACGACTCGGTTGTAAGTGGAAATCATCAAAATATTTTTGTAAGCAATTTTCCTTGACGTTTTTTTAGTTTATGTGCCATAGCAAAGACATAAAGAAAACAGTTGATTGTTCTCTACGCAACACAGTGAGTCTATTTTATTTATTGGTATCGCGTGAGCAAGTTTTCGTGACAATTTTTCAGTTTATGTGCCAAAGCAAAGACATGAAAATGTCAAAAATGTCAAAATCAGTACCTGACTAAACTTCAACATCATACGTAAATCCGTCGATGAACGTCGTCCTTTGGTACGAATTCTATTCAAAGTGATCGTTGCTTCATCATTCCCCACAAGGGATGCCAAAATTTCTTTTTGTAACTATCGTTCGTAACTACCAACGGAAAAGGGTTATGTAGCTCTACACATAGAACAACGCACTCCAACTCGACCGATAATACAAAGGACTTTATTACAAAAGACGTATTCAACAACTTAGGACTGAATAAAAATAGGTACTTATAACACAACGCTATAATACGGACTTTACTTTAGAGTAAATTCTTGGGAACAACCATATGCCCGAACAAACTTAAAGAAACATAAATTACCAGCAGAGACAACAAAACATTACTACCAACTATTGAACATTCCCAACAGGGAACTCTTAGCATGGAGTGACCAGAAGAAATCAGTTTGGCTAATGGAATAAACCGAAACTCCTCTAGTGGAAGCCACTCATAACGTAAATTTCATTCTACGGTCTTTAGAAAAGTTGGAAACCCTGTCTGGGGCAAAGCCCCCAAAATCATCAGAAATATCCCGTTATGACCTCTTTTTCCCGTTCCTTGCCCTTTATTTCCCGTTTCTCGCCCTTCATTTCCCATACTTTCCCCTTCACAGTCTAACCTGAATCGACGAAATTTCCCTCTCGATAGAGAGATATCATCGCAATCTACGTACTGTTTCGCTGGTAGATGGATCTTAAACCTCCTTTGATGGAACGTAAACCTATTCCTTCTAGCATCCACCTTGGAGCCACAGCATGGAGCTACACACTGCACTTTTCGTTCTAATTTGAAACGATGAGTTGTTTGTAAAGTCTTCATTCCAGTTTGTTACTTTTTTCCCAAATGTACTGGGGCAATGTCCCAATACCCCCCCCCCCCCCCTCACGGGCCGTCCCTGACTATAATTATGTAATCAGTGTAGGCCTGTAGGCACAAATTGTAATTGGTAGGCACAAGGGAACTTCAAGTATGGAAGAGATTGTGGAGAACGACAAATGTGAGAACGCCAGAACAGAGCGGAAGAGCTTCTTCTAATTTTCTGTCCACCGTCCGTTCAAGCTACATGGATATTTCACTAGTATAATATCCATGGTTCCCGTTCATGAGCCAAGTTCCTCACTGTTCAGTCCACGTTCTTTCTTTACTCAAATCAGTTTAGTTATTCTGCTAACTACTCGATGATTTCGTATTTGCTATGATTTCTTTCAGTTTATCTAACAACAAAAACACTTCTTACATCATCCATAAATGCTGAACGACTTAAAATAGAATAAAATATTTTTTTCAAACCGTTCCAGCCGGAACTGATTATTTTTACAAGACCGTTCCGAGGGTGGAACGGGTTCTGCGGAGCAGTCCCGGTCAGAACGCTCCATCCCTATCAACTACGAACTACACTTGAACATAGGTCCGTGGAACAACATTAGGTATGTTCCAGCGGAGACGAGTTCTTTAACTAAAGTTCATTAACTCATTCGGCGCAGAACTCACTGCGCAACTAACTGTCTTCAGGTGTAGAAACTGTTCACATCGAGTCTGAGTATAATTAAAATGGAGGGCTATTGCTCTGAATTCAATGCTGTTTCCCTGTCAAGGCATAAATATGTGCTACTACAGTCGAGTTGGCTTTGCAATAATTGACCTGCCCCCGCTACGCTTTTTTCAAATTCAAATGACAAAGCAGTATTGTAATTTAGATTTTGTTTGATATTACTTATTAGTGTTACATTTTATTATTAATTTATGTATGTAGACATAACTGTCTTGATGTTAGTATGTACATGCTTTGGTTCCCATACCCAAATCTTGGTGCCTCCTATATATATATATATATATATATATATATATATATGGAGCGTCAACAATACTGTAAATGATATATATATATATATATATATATGTATATATATATATATATACCTATATATATATATATATATATCGTGGGTCCAATACTAAAACTAGGTAACTCAAAATTTGTGAATTTGAGATAATCGAGGAAAACAGTTTTGGTATGTAGGTCTCAACTCTCCAGTGGCTGGTTATTGTCGGTATAGATGTTTTGGTGACTGTATCCGGTCATGTAAACTCTAACCAACAATTACCAATTGGTTTTAATTACACTGAATTACCTGAAGATGATTAATTAGGTCCTAATTGATTAAAATCGTAGATACCTACTTTTAGCACTCGCTGAAAATGAGATTTCACAGTTATCTACCTATTCGAGAGGAGTGTGAAACAAACATTTCAATCAAATCCCGTACCATACGATGTTGAAATACCTATTCGTAGATACCTACGTGTAAGCATTATAGTAAAGTATAATTATTATAAAAGGTTAAGAAGAAGGGGGGGGGGGGTAATTAATTTTTAAACTGTTGATGATAACATTGTGAAAATTATAAACATGGATATACTTTCATTAACCATTCAAAACAGTTTTAACTAATTCAAATTTCTAATTAATTTTGTGTTATTCTATTAAGTATCACACATAGGTAACCACTGAAAAACAGGAAGGTATAAACATAATTATTATGTAATTAAAAAATCGTAAACTGAAGTTCGTTGTTTCCATTGAACTAGTTTTCTTCGAATGTAGTGTCTGTTGTATGTGGAAGATTATTATAAAAGTTGAAAAAATCTCTGCCCAATGCAGGGGTTTGGCAGGAGAAAAGGGACATATATTTTGCCGTGGGGATAGATAATATTCACTGGAACTGTTAGAGGCATCTGAGGACTGTGTGACGACCTCAGCAATCAACTTTTCTGTATTCCGCTTCATCAAAGTTCTCCTTGAATTGGAATGATTCAGGCTGGCTTTTCATGAACTTTATACAAGACATTTTTTTGCCAGTGTTCAAAACTTCCATATATATGTCGTTCTTTCTCATTATGAAGGTGTCTTGACCAAATGTTTTCCAGTCGTAGAAGGAAATCTGGTCGATAACGTCATACGGTTTATCACCCTTCTTGCGAGCCGCACGAGCTATAGTTTTCCAGTCACCTGGCCATTCAGTTTTCCCACTCGCTTCAATTAGGTACCGATAGCAGAATGCATAGAGTCGGATTCCATTCCCGAGTGTCCCGACGTAATTTGAGCTCTATGCCGCCCGAGTTTAGAGTCTTTTCAACATGCATCCATATACCGGCAACAAATTGATTCAAATTTTGCCCACCGCATCGATCACTAAAGCAGCGGATTTCTTCGATATTTTCTGGCCAGGACTGAAAATGCTGGTAAAGGCTTGAAGCAATTTCGTTGCTGCCTCTACCTCCTTTACCCTCATGCCACACGAAGCATACTCCTTGTTACGAAATGACATTATAAACAGTAAACTTGTAGGTATGTTGTCAATCTCCGTTTATAAAACAAGGCATTGTTCATAGGGTCACTAGGTGCTAGAAGCACTTGTTGTAGATCAAATTTTATTGAAATTAATGAACTATCTCCCGAACGAGCATAATGCGATGGCACGACGGGGAAGGATTCTATGTGAGATTTAATACCATTCTTAATTTTATCTGATACTTAACTGTTTTTTTAACATGCTTACCTCTTCGATGTTCAGAACAAACATTGATGGAAGATTTTTTTATATTTTTTTTTAGGGCTAGGTATATCAACTACCCCTTTTTTTAATACCTAGCGAGCTAAGGAACATGAACGTGCATAATTTTTCTCGAACTCCTTCAATCGGTAAATAAAAATCGGTACTAAACTTCCTTCTGTTCTCTGATGATGTAGTTGTCTTGACAAGAGTTATCTACTTTTGTCACTTTAGTCATGGCGATGGATCCAGTCCAAAAAATGAGTGTATGTGAGTTACCTACTTCTAGCATTGATCGTTTAGCTGTTGTCATAGTTATCTAGTTTTGAAATTCGCAAATATGTGGCCTATGGATCAATATTTTCGTAACCTAGCTATATCATTGGAAACCTACTGGCCTAAATAATCTAATGGAGTAGATAACTCAGAATCGCCAAAAATCGAGTTACCTAGTTTTAGTATTGAACCCACGATATATATATATATATATATATATATATATATATATATATATATATATTTTTTTTTTTTTTTTTTTTTTTTTTTTTGAAGTGTAAACTTCTATAGGCGGTCGCTTCGAAAAAGTTAGCGGGGTGTGAATACGATTTTACCGTCACGTTTTTTTTTCCGTCACGCTGTTTTTTTCTTTTGATTTTCACGTACAACTAAGTAAGCCGTTGCTGTGGAAATGGACCTTCTTTATTTTTCACCAGACAAAAATCGTTCTCCACTCGTTGGAAAGCTCTCGATTTATCACGCCTTTCTTTCGTACTTGCTCTTCTATTTATGTCGTAGTTTTATATTTATTTATGTTACAAATGGATATAGTAAACAATGCCGCTTGTTTTGTTGTCACTTGGATGAGAAGTTTATCTTGGTTATAGTAATTGTAGACACGCACCATAACAGAAAATTACCTACTTAGGTACTCTGTTCTAATTTCGATTTTTAAAATATTTATGTCGTAGTTTTAAATTTATTTACATTTACAATGTTTACACTTCTCCCGTGTGGTCTCGAGCACACCTGATTTTTTAAAAAAATAAGTAATCCTATTACGTCCTGCATACCTTCCTCATCATCTTTCCCTTATTTCTCCTAACTATTAGAACTACGAAAGTAGTTGAATCAAATGTGAAGTTTAAATTATCAAGTGACATTTAGCCTGTCTTATTTTTATACAGTGGCCCCTCCACCTGAAGTTTAGCCCACTACAGCACGCAAATTTCGCTTTGTGATTTAGTTTTGTTGATGACCTTTTTTTGTCAGGTTGGTCTTATTTGAACCATTAAAATTTCTATCTAAATCAATAAAGAACGTTATCATTATTTTCAAATTTATACCCTTAGGTAAATATAACCCCTCGTTCATTCACCAAACTCAACATCACATCTCACATCAGCTGATCGGTGTTCGGCCATTTTGCCCCTGGTCAATCCCTGGACCAAACGACAGTAGTGACACGTATGAATTGACTGCCTGAAACATCACTAATAGCCCTCCATCTTATTAATACTCAAGGCCCTACAACTGTACGTGGATCTCAGACGCCGCCTAATGCAAATTGAAGAGAGCATTGGCGGACATATTGGGGTCAACTTCACGCGCCCTTTTTGAATTGTAAGGCTAGCTAGTTTGTGTATAAGTGTTTGTAGAAAACATATTTTGTATCATCTTGATGAAAACTAGAATAAAATCATTAAAAACGTCAATTATCAAGATGACAACACAGTTTGTGAATGAATTTTATGCAATATTTTCAACAGAGACAAACTGTGGGAGCTGCTTGTCTTTGGAATATCCAACCAAATATGACGATTTACAAACTTATTTAGGCCACAATTCTCGTCCGATTTTCGTGATTCTTTTTTTGTTCAATTATGAATTTGGTCTAGTTTTGGATCTTATATCAGGAATTTCAAATTTGATTATGAAAAAGGGTGAATGGAGGGGGTAACAGTAAAATATCATGATGTTTCAACTAATATCGTCCGATGTTTGTGATTCTTTTTTGTTCAACTAAGAATTTTGTCTAGTTTTGGAAGGTATATGAGGAGTTTCAAATTTCATTATGGACGAGGAAGATTGGAGGAGGTAATAGTAATAAATCATGGTGTTTCAACTATTCAAGTCAGGTTTTCGAGATCATTTTTTAAATTCGATTATAAATTCGGTCTAGGTTATAAAAATATGTCAGGAGCTTCAAATTTCATACTGGAAGTTTTATTATTTGAATTTGCTGCCGGTGGAGGGAGTTAATTGGCATGAGGGGGGGGGGGGTCGAGAAGTCATGATATATTTGTTTTTTCTCTTATTTTAACTCTCACCAAATATATATAAAATCCATTCATAGGGACGTCCGTGTAATGCATACATTACTTACCAATATGATTTCATGTAGTTTTGCGTAGTGGTGATATTGTACTTTTCATACAGTACTTATAATAGTTAGGGCATACGTTAGTTAGGTATTTTAAAGTGAAACATCCTTCCATTATTCAAAAGCAATTATCTCAGAACCATTCTTCCAAAGTAACAGAAGAATTGCTCTGCATTTCAATATTGAGACAATATCTTGTACCTACATAAGACACAGTTTTACAAAAACCATGGGTTCACCTGGATGGGGCAAGGAGTATGATCAGAGGAGCTGAACAATTGAATAAGTAAATGAATAACTACTTCATGGCACTTTCTATGTTATTATATTATTTTCATTTTACATACAATTTCATCCATTTCTGTCAATACAATACAATACAATATACAATAGTACAATACAATGTCAATACAAAAAACAATTTCATACAATTCTCTCAATCTCTTGTTTGAAGGAAATCTGTGGAAAAAACAAAACAAAATTTAGATTAATTTGAAACTTTGTAACTCATGCATATTGATAAGTTAGTAAAATGAAAATTATCATAAACTACAATAGGTACTGCGTTACCACATCAAGAGGCAATCTATACTTACTTGTGAAATGAGAGTGTACAGTCTTCAGTTTTGCGATTTATGCAGTTAAATGATGCTCACACTTTAACCATTGTGCATTATCAATGAAATCATGAGTAGATGAACTATAATAATACAATCTTCATTGCACATAAATAAACGATGTTGCCCCCAATATGGCCGACTACAGACCGTTCAATTTGCAACGCGACACTAGCGCTACGAGTGGGTCTAGTTTACTATTACAATGTCTTTGTTAATACTCAAAGAGTCGAGTTCATGAACTTTTTCCCGAGTTCTCCATCCATCACTCGTTCGAGAGAACTCTCGAACTGAAGAAAACCTTGCAGAACCTTCCGAAAATTATGTTTACATTCACGCGTTTCCCCGCAGTTTTTAAATTAGCGCTCTTCCTTAATTTATCTGAACTTCAGCACCTCGTTTTTAATTATTTCGATTCTCTTTGAATGTTAAACCAGCTGGCTTAGTTTTCCATTGTGAACCATCGTGAGCTTTTCAGCATTTTATTGGACGATTCATCTTCTGAACTTTTCGAACATACCTATACGTTGTTTTTATCGTACCTACTGTAGAATTGGTCAACCTAAGGGGGAACGCAACAGAGGTTGTAAGTGTCTCGCTGAATTGACGACAATGGAATCATCTTCCGTTCACGATTCTGTTGAATCGATGGACACGAGTCAAGGTAAACAATACGTATAGTTAATTATAGACCTAGTTCGTAATATACATAGCAATTATTCGGTATACTGCCGTCTTAAGCACAGTTACCGTATCTGTATTGTAGTACTAACGGAGATATCAACATGCCCAAGTTCAAGACGCTGCTCTACTCAGCCTAACCGAAATATTTCCACCCCAATGATCGTTTCAACTAATTTTTATATTCCCCAACCTGTTCATGAGGTTCAAATACATAAAAATTATTAATTTCATAGCAAGGCAGCAGATACGATTTGGTTACCCCTTTATTCTTGCTAGATTTACTAAGCTTAGAATTCGTATCTACATTTTCCTCAGCGATAATACAGTATCTAACTGGATACCATAAACATTATGAGGGTAAGTTAGCATAGTTTCGAACACCTAAATATCCTAAATTCTTGATACACTTATCAATAAAATAGGTATCTAGTTCTAATTTTCGTAATGACACAATACCAAACAACGTCAAGTACTATAAAGTTTTTTATTGGAGGTAAAAATGTTCATCTATGGTACCTGTATAAAATATAATATTGATTCTTCTACAATTTATTCTACAAATGGTATATTATTCTCTCCTTCTTTAGTCATAGAAACTTTCGCTCTCAGGAATATCTGCATTTCCATCCTCCGCATCTGTTGTAGGCAAAGACTCCCAAAATGCTAATCTTGACGGAGGAATGTTAGATGATTTGCTGGTGAGTGAATCTTTTCTATCTTGTGTCATCCCTCTGGGCTTGCTGAACTCACTGGGTCTGGAAGAGATTTCATGTGTTTTACAAGGAAAAAGTGCAGTGTCTTCCACTCTTCATTAAATTTAGTTTTGCAGTTCAAAAAGAAGATTCCTCGAAGTGCTTGAACAGCCACAATATTTTTAAATAATACTCTGCCTAACGACGTCTTAAGTTTCTTCTGAGAAACTTAACTCGTCCATTTTTGACATTTTATGTCTTTACTATGGCACATAACTCAAAAAGTGTGTGACGGTGTGACGAAGAAAGCGTTATGAAAAATTTCTTATGATTTTCACGTACAACCGATTCGTTGCTGAATGTTATTGTCGTTATTTTTCGAGTATCCCAATGTTGTGAGGAAAAACACTTTACACACTTTTTGTCCGTGGTTATTGGCGTCATTCAAAAAGTATTCACTCGTAAATTGCCTTCTGAAGGGACAATGGAAGCATTTTTAAACGATTAGAAAGACGATTCAGCTTAAGATAAGTAAACCAGCTGCAAACTAATTGTAACTATACCTAATCGAGCCAAATTACTAAGGTGGAACATCGTAACTGCGAGTTACTAAGCTAAATTATGGTAACCAGTTTTAGATACGGTATAACGACTTAGTAATAGTCAGATACAATGAACTAGCTTAGTTTTTTTCAAGCCAAATGGGTAGATACGGTCAAAGCGTGAATTAAAAACGTTTATATTTTAATGAATGAACCATATTTATTCAGTTTTGACAATTATAATACACTGAGGATGGCCCAATTATGAATGTGATGTCAAAAAGTGAATTTCGAAAAAAATGTTGGTTACGGTATCTGTGCTTAGTACGGCAGAATTATAGACCTAGTTCATAATATACATAGCAATTATTCGGTATAATGGCCTCAGCTACAAACTTTTACATATGAGCACACCTGTTAGTGTTAAACTCGGGTTTTAGCCTGGTCCTCCACTGGAAGCGACTATGCGACTTCCGCGAGGCGACTGGGGAAGCGACTGAGCTCCTCCATTGGAGGCGACTTAGTCGCGCGAAGTCTGTGGTGGTGAGTAGGTCAGTGACTGCATTTATTTTTGGTGAAATGGACGACGTAGATAGTTATTATTTGCTGGATAATGCTGTCGTAAATTTCCTTCGGATGAGAAGGAAACGACGAATGTTCTGGATGAACCCGATATTGACAAAGAGGCAAAATTTGGGTGAATTTAACCACCTCCACGATGAGCTGAAGGGAGATAAAGGGGTTTTCAAAGGGGGTTTTTCTTCAGGAAACTGTTTTTTCCCTCTTTTAAATCTGATTTCTCCATTTTACTTGTTTTTATTTCAACTTTTGACCACATTTTCGGAATCACCGTTAAACTTTCTATAGGCATGGGGTAAATTTTTTGGTTTGATTTGGTCAATTTTACTTTTACCTTGCTATTTGGGGAAGAACATTATGAGGCGGGGAGAATTTATGGGGCTGTACTGGGTAGTCGAGCCTCTTGGGGCGGTCCGAGGGGGCTCTTACGCCTTAGATTTACAAAAATAACATCCCAATACGAATATTCGATTGTTTCATGTAACTGGAGAATCGCAGTGCGGGTTTCGAATAACAAACATAATATAGTATGGTATTTTAATAATACAAGGTGATGTAGAAAAAAATATATATACATATTGTAGTATGTCAACTGGCTTCACCAACAACACGTATGTTACTTCTCAAAAGTCTTTACATCTGACTTGGAAGATCCAGCACATCATTCACATGAATAGGACCCAGCTCCTGGGTTGAAACGTTGTGATTAAACACCTAAAAAAAACTCAAGACTAGACTGGTCATTCAACCTCCCGAATATAGATGTATATCACTAGTCAACCAAATACCAAAATATATACATATGTATGTATGTATATATAAAATGATAATATCAAGATTTATAATAAAATGCGTAAAACTACTTTACAGTGGAGTAAAATGCCGCAAATTGCACCTTCTTATCCCAATTCGTCCTCAAGATATGATTTTTGGGCTTTTTCTGTAGGAAACTGTGTTCTTCCCCTGAGAAAACATGGGAGGGGGAAGCCAGGTCGCTCGAAGACAAGCGACTGATCCCATCCGGATGGGATCAATCGCTCGTCGCCTCAAAATACGCGAAGTCGCGTCGCTCAGGTCGCTTGCAGTGGAGGAGCTCTAATACGTTTCAAGCTTATGGGATTAGTCGCTTATATAGTCGCTTAGTCGCATAGTCGCTTCCAGTAGAGGACCACCCTTAGGGTGCTTACAGACTAGTGCTGGGCTAAGAGCGAGGAAAGAGAGCAAAGAAAACAAACGCAGGTAGGCATATGATGGAGCGCAGAGTGGAGCAGCGCCTCAAGGTTGAGCAAAGATGAGAGCAGGATGAAAGCGCAGCGAAGAAATCAAACCAGTTTGTTTTCGTTGCTCTTAGCGCTACTATTGTAACATGAATTCTGATGATTTAATTGGTATAGTGTTCAGGAAAAAACCTTTATACACAGTTACAAATTTGGGGATCTTCAGTCTTATTAAGAGCAATTCATCGTTAAATTTCGAGGTAGTATTGGCTGCCATGTACCACATGGTCGTCTGGAGCATAGGCTGACTTCTAGAGGTTTGTCATGGTTTGTGGTATCAATATCGCCTACATAATACATTAAGCATGTTTAGCAGCTTGCTAGGAGCTGAACTGATACTATGCTTGGAAAAGACTTTAAAAAGAAAGGTTGTAAAATTGAAATGTAAGTCATATAAAGTCTGGTGAACTAGCAAAGGGTTGGTGGGACATTAAATTGGATTTTTAATTTTAATTGGAATTTTAAATCCAATTTAATGTCCTACCAACCATTTCCTAGTTCACCAGACTTTATACTACTTACCTCAGTTTTACAACCTTTCTTTTTAAAATCTTTTCCAAACATGGTATCAGTTCAGTTACTATCACGCTCCTCAACAAGCTTAATGTATACGTATTCGATATTGATACCACAAACCAAGGCAAACCTCTAGAACTCAGCCAATGCTAAAGACGACCATGTGGTACATGGCAGTCAATACTACCTCGAAATTTAACAATGAATTGCTCATAATAAGACTGAAAATACCCAAATTTGTAACCTACAAACGAATGGCCCAACTCAATGAACATGTAGGTACATGATGTGAAACCTAGATATAAATGTCGACCTCTAGAAAAGGCTCCAAACAAACGTAGTGACCTAATTTTATTGCTGTACCGTAGCCATCAAACCATATTAATAGATTAATACCCATAAAGATAGTGACCTATATTATGTCCCTGAGGAGGCCTGACCAGGCGAAAGCACTAGGATTTTGAAAGATTAAACACCTTAAACACACGAGGGGTAGCCTTAATATTCCTCCTCTCAACCTTGATCAGTCATTAAAAAAAATTGGTTAAGCGTTGATATGACAACTCCATGGAGCAACAATATATGGCATAAAAGACGAATGTCGTAATTTCAATCCGAAAATATTCATGAAACCTGCCGGAATCTTCTCGCAGTTCATTGTACAAATGATGAAATTCCCCGTGTTTATGTCTCGATTGATTAATTATGTGAATCCCTTCTACTTTTTGCCTCCGAAGTAAATACCAAATTCTAAATGACGGGTTTTCCGCAAAGAAATAATAGTCATCCATCGTCTAGAAGGACGTGAACCGCACTGATTCTCGCTCCACTCTGAATAGCCAACTCTCAGCTCTCTTCGCTCCTCTCTTTGCTCTCTTTCCTCGCTCTTAGCGCAGCTCCAGTCTGTAAGCACCCTTAGTCGCGCGTAGTCTTTGGTGGTGTGTAGTAGACTGCATTTATTTTTGGTAAAACGGACGACATAGATAGTTATTATTTGCTGGATACTGCTCTCGTGAATTTCCTTCGGATGAGAAGGAAACGACGAATGTTCTGGATGAACCCAATATTGACAAGGAGGCAAAGTTTTGGTGAATTCAACCACCTCCACGACGAGTTGAAGGTAGATTCAGAGAAGTTTCGAAATTATTATAGGATGGACCTACAAACGTACGATTACATTTTGAAATCTATACAAGCTTCGATCACCAATCGTCCAACTTCAGGGACACAATCTCACCAGCAGAACGCTTCAGTGTGACTCAGGTAGTAAAGTATTAAAACCAGATAATTATTACGTTTTTACTTGTAATTATTGTTGTTAATCATGATAAGGGAATGTAATGAAAGTACAGAAACAAAAAATTCAGCGTAACTCCTAAAAAAATACGTTTTTGATAGTGGGTGTTAATTTTAACAAGGTAATGTAATTGAGGCGCAAAAGTGAAAAGTTCAACGTAACTCCTCTGGAAAATTAACATAATAATGAAGCCAAGTTCATTCGGACTGAATACTTTTGACATTTTACTTCTTTACTTTGGCACATAAACGAAAGAAGTCCAGTCATGCAACATGACCCCATGAGCGAATTTTTGAAGAAATGTTCGACATTTCAGTCGCTAGTGATCGTGTAGAGAAATTTTAGTTTATGATTTTGATAGACAAACATGGAATCAAATTATTAACACATTCACAGAGTAAACTCATCAGTTGTCATTACATTTTAACACAGAATGTGTTTTAGCCATGGACTAACTAGCCGAAAATGGAACGCGGGATGGTAACGAAATGTGTGACGGATGATTTTCACGTACAACCGAGTCGTTGCTAGGGAAATGGTACTCCGTCGTTTTTCATCCCACAAAATTCGTTGACCATTCGTTCGAAAGCTCTCGATTTATCCAACAATATTATGTTAACTACTGCGAAGTGCGTGTCCAACAAACTGAGTTATGAGCATGGTTATATAACTAATTGTTTACACACAGGTGATCATTCTCAATAATTGATATTGTGAACATGATTGCAACCGCTTGTTAATTTCTGATGATTTCATTGAGCTTGTGTTTCGATGATTTGATTCATAGCAGGTGATCTGAGTATTACGAAAACGGTTTGATTTGTGAAGCGGAGGTTAAATAATTTGAATAGGTAATTTCTATACTTTACACTCTAGGAAGCTGTAATTTCGTTTGTAGCCTCTTTAGGACATTTACTTGACGATGCTCAGGGTCCAGATCAGATGTGTGGCTCTTAAAGCTAATTTCTATGCTTTACACTCTAGGAAGCTGTAATTTCGTATGTAGCCTCTTTAGGACATTTACTTGACGATGTCCAGGGTCCGGATCAGATGTGTGGCTCTTAAAGCTAATTTCTATGCTTTACACTCTAGGAAGCTGTAATTTCGTATGTAGCCTCTTTAGGACATTTACTTGACGATGTCCAGGGTCCGGATCAGATGAGTGGCTTTTAAAGCTAATTTCTATACTTTACACTCTAGGAAGCTGTAATTTCGTATGTAGCCTCTTTAGGACATTTACTTGATAAATCGCTCTTGATTTATCACGAATTTATTTCGTATTTTTTTTCGTAGTTTCATACTATAACTATATAAATTGATGTTATAAATGAATAGTAAACAATGACGCTTGTTTGGTTGTCACTTGATTGCGCGACAACGCAAACACATTCTGTGTTTCAATAATTTCGTCCGAAGTATGTAAATAGAGGTAACCGGGGGTCCAGGGGGCTTGCCCCCTGGCGAGGCGCGGAGCGCCGAGTTTTTTTTTAACACAGAATGTGTTTTTGCGATGACCTACCGAAAAAAAATCGTCACAAAAAACCGACAGAAAGAACCGTTATGCGCCTTTTATAATGATTTTCACGTACAACCAAGCCGTTGGTAGGGAAATGGAACTTCCGCAATTTTAATCGCACAGAAATCGTTCACCATTCGTTGGAAAGCTCCTGATTTATCCAACCATATTATGTTAACTACTGCGAAGTGCGTGGCCATCAACCTGAGTTATGAGCATGGTTATTTGAATCAATTGTTTACACACAGATGATCATTCTCAATAATTGATATTGTCAACATGATTGCAACCGCTTGTAAATTTTCTTATGATTTTCACGTACAACCGAGCCGTTGGTAGGGAAATGGAACTTCCGCAATTTTAATCGCACAGAAATCGTTCACCATTCGTTGGAAAGCTCTCAATTTATAAAGTATTTTTCTTGTAGTTACATATTTATTTATATAATATTTATAGGGTTTTAGACCAAATTAAATGTCTAACAATTATTTATTTTATTATTGCCAAATATTGTTATTATTCACGTGCAACCAAGCCGTTGGTAAGGAAATAGAATCATCGCAAAAACACATTCTGTGTTCCTATGATTTCATACAGAGTATGGAAAAAGAAATAAACCGGGGGGTGCAGGGGGGCGGAGCCCCCCGCCGAGGCGCAAAGCGCCGAGTTTTTTTTTTTTTTTTTTTTTTTTTTTAAACAAGCACCTACTACCTACGTTTTAAACAGCATGGTTCTAGGATTGGTTATACAGGGATACTTCCATAAGAGTAGTTCAATCTGAATTTGGACAATGTTTCATGCAAATATTACCGATTTTTACAACTAGCGAACGGCATTATTTCGATTTTTGACTGATTTTTCAACTTTGAAATTTTTGAAAACTTGATACGTATTCTTATATAGGAAATCTTACGCTGATTCCGAATATACCACATGTTAGTATGCTGAAAAAATTATTTCGCACAACAAATCGCAAAAAACAGGCTATTTTGAAATTTTTGACTACATTTTTGAAAATTTCAACCCGAAGATGTAATCCGATCATGCTGGTCAACGAACTTGAACTTTCGTTTTGTGTCCTTAACATTTTAAAATTTGTTTGAAGTTTCTAGCACAATCTACGGACAGTTATCGTCTGGAATGACACATACATACATATATACATACATACATACATACATATATACATACATAAAAAAATACGTTAAACTTCAGAATATGATTCAGAATAACCTGAAACGGATTTCTGTGTAAAATTTTTTCAAAAAATCACATTCTACAAATTTTGAGGCTAGAGCAATAGCTTAATTTTCTTCAAAAATTCGCTAAAATGTCCCAATGTGTTGCAGACTCGTATGCAAGCGTTTCTTCTGTGTTTTTTAATTGTACTTGAGTTTTTTTTACAGCATCAATAATTCAAAGGTAAGCAAAGTTTCCAAGTGCATCTCTATGCCACAATCCAACGTTACCTACTTGCTTCGTGTGATGTACAAAATTATCCTATTCAACACACCCTCGTAACTTTGAGACAATCAAATTAATTAACAGAATTACTGGTAAATAATAAGATTCAAATTCAGCACACTATTTTGTTCATAAATTTGTCAAACTTCATAGATCCCTACCGCTTGGTTAGAAGGTCTGCATTCTGCTCTGCTGTGGGGCAGTATTTGATGGTATCAGGTTCTCTTCCAGCTTTTCCTTGAGAAAATGGAAACGCACATCGATGTGTTTGCTCCTGCGATTGAACCCCTTTGCGCACCAAGTCAATTGCGCTTTGATTGCCTATGTTGATCTCAGCAGGCACATTAATGTTCGTGAGTTCCTTCAGAAAACACTTCAAATATATTATGGTTTTAGCTGCATCTGTTGCTGCTATGAACTCTGCTTCTATCGTGGAAGTGGCCACTATCGGTTGTCTTCGTGATGACCAGCTACCTCCATTGAAAACTACCTACTATAAATCCACTGGTCTTTTCCTACTTATCCTGCACTCTTCATCACCTGTATCACAATAAGCAGTTAACACAGCATTCTGCTCTTAACATGTGACACCAAAGATACAAGATACCAAGACAATCTCAAGCAATACCAAAATTCTTAGTAATCTTTACATACTTTATAGTTCTCTTTGAATTACTACCTATCTAATTCAAGTGTTGGTATACGACTCACTGCTGTTGTCATCTTTTACTTTTAGCGAATTTTTGAAGAAAATTAAGCTATTGCTCTCTCCTCAAAATTTGTAGAATGTGAATTTTTGAAAAATTTTTATGCAGAAATCCGTTTCAGGCTATTCTGAATAATATTCTGAAGTTTAACGCATTTTTTTATGTATGTATGTATATATGTATGTATGTATATATGTATGTATATATGTATGTATGTGTCATTCCAGACGATAACTGTCCGTAGAATTGTGCTAGAAACTTCAAACAAATTTTAAAATGTTAAGGACACAAAACGAAAGTTCAAGTTCGTTGGCCAGCATGATCGGATTACATCTTCGGGTTGAAATTTTCAAAAATGTAGTCAAAAATTTCAAAATAGCCTGTTTTTTGCGATTTGTTGTGCGAAATAATTTTTTCAGCATACTAACATGTGGTATATTCGGAATCAGCGTAAAATTTCCTATAAGAATATGTATCAAGTTTTCAAAAATTTAAAAGTTGAAAAATCAGTCAAAAATCGAAATAATGCCATTCGTTGTAAAAATCGGTAATATTTGCATGAAACATTGTCCAAATTCAGATTGTCTTTAAATCTACAAGATTAGTTTAATATTAATAAAGTATGAATACCTCCTAATTATTTTTAATAATTTGATTCCATGTTTGTCTATCAAAATCATAAACTAAAATTTCTCTACACGATCAATAGCGACTGAAATGTCGAAGATTTCTTCAAAAATTCGCTCATGGGGTCATGCTGCATGACTGGACTTTTTTCAACATGAGATTTATCCTTCAAAACATTACTTTCTCATTTTGAAAACACGATTTAGAGTCTCCTAAACTCCCTCTTTGTTACTATTATCAATTAAAACATCTTAAGTATGGTTAACAATGATTTTTTAATTTTTTTATTTAGGTTTAAGCCGCATCTCAACCAGAAAGGTCATTAGCGGCACATCAACAATTACTAATTATGGTTTTAAACGGGGGGGGGGGGGGGGGGGGGGGGGGGGGGGGGGGGCAGAAACTTCTCAACAGTAACCGCGGGATGATACAGTACAAGACTGTCTGATGAAGCAGATGTACGTGTACACTTTGGTCGAAAGTTAAGGGATTGAGAGTTGATAACTAGATTAGGTATTTCTGTACTCTTCCTCCTGCCAATCTCAAGAGAGTCTGTGGAATCCCTTCTACTCCCCAATGTGATATTTTGTTCAACTAACCTATATTTCACCAAAAGGATTGATTTAGGACATTTTTGTATTTTTAAGATGCGAGCATCCGGACCATCAAACAGTATACGCATCATTCAGAGCAATTTGTCCAAGTATTTGTAATTTGTAAAAAACGGAATTTGTTGATTTATGTGTTTCATTGAATATGGTATGTTTGTGTGTGGATGTGTGTATCCTAAATCAATGCTTCTACGAGGGACGATCAAAAAGTAAAGATACAAGACGTTTTGCGCTGCAGGGAAATTTTTGTTTTCAAATGTGGCACCCCTGCTTGTTGGGGGGGATCATTCTGAACAAAACAAGAGGTCCGGCGTTTCAGTGCGACCTTTAGTCAGAAATGTGCGCTTCTGTGAACGTCCCCGCCACCTCCATCGCCTTGCCGGCCCGATGCTGTGTGCGTGAAGTGATTCGTTTTCTTTTCCCTAAATATGAAAAACCAGCTGAAATTCATCGCCAGCTGGTTTCTGTTTATGGAGAGGAGGTAATGAACCGCAATAACGTAGCCAAATGGTGTAGGGAATTTAAAAATGGGAGAACTGATGTTCATGACGAAAAAAGAAGTGGCCGTCCGTCTGTGGTGACTCCCGAAATCGTGGAAGAAATCAACAATTTGATTCGTGAAGATCGCCGACGGAGAGTTGTGGACATTAATGAGCATTTTCCTGATCTCTCATATGGAACTGTGCAAAACATTATTTCAGAAACCCTTGATTATCGCAAACTTTGCGCTCGCTGGGTTCCAAAAATGTTGAGCGAGGAGCATAAAGTGAAAAGGCTTGCTGCTGGCCGGATGTTTTTGGAACGTTTTCAACTCGAGGGGCAGGACTTTCTTGACCCCATAGTCACTGGCGATGAAACGTGGGTTTGCCTAAACACACCTGAATCCAAGTCAATGGAGTGGCGTCACACTGTTTCACCAACCAAAAAAAAAAATTCAAAACGACTTTATCGTCTAACAAGCTTATGGCAACCGTGTTTTTCGATAGAAAAGGCGTTCTGCTGATCGACTTTATGCCTAAGGGGACCACAATCAACGCCAACGCGTATTGTGAAACTTTGAAAAAATCGCGTGTCGTGAAATTCAGAACAAACGGCGTGGCATGTTGTCGAAGGGAGTCACTCTTTTGCACGACAATGCCACCCCTCACTCTGCTGGAAAAACGCAGTCTCTCTTGGTGTCATTTGAGTGGGATGTTTTCCCCTACCTCCCGCACAGCCCAGACCTTGCTCCTTGTGACTTTCATCTGTTCGGCCAACTGAAGGAATTTTTGGGGGGAAAACACTATTCCAATGACGAGGACCTCAACGTTACCGTTTGGCTTGAAGAGGTGGCGGGAGAGGACTACAATGCAGGAATTGTGAAGCTCATTTCTCGGTATAAAAAATGTTTGGAATTAGACGGCGACTTCGTGGAAAAATAATTATGTTCCTGAAGTACCCACCCTGTAAATTTCGACGAAATAAAAATTTTTTTGAGTGAGCTAGAGCTTTTGTATTCTTACTTTTTGATCGTACCTCGTAGTAACATAATATGGATTAATAGGAAAACAGATCAGAATGAAGTGTATTGTTTGATGGTCTGGATGCCCAAAAATTCGCATATCAAGAGTAAATAAAAAAGTTCCAGTCATGCAGCATGATCGTAGGAGCGAATTTTCGTAAATTATTTATTGTTGCACTATATGATGTTACAGTGTTTTGAAAATTGAGGACTCCAAGTGAAAATAAATTATGAACCACCAATTTTATGGCAAATAACGCGTTCTAAATAATACTCTGCTATTAAAAAAGATATTTTTGATTTTTTACTTTTTTAAAGTTTTTATAGACCTTTTAGCACATTTTAATGAAATTTAGGCACATTTTTCAGCAAAATGTACATAAATTTTTGAATGTTCTATTTTATACTCAATAAACTATTTGAGCAATATTATGCTTAAAAATATAAATTTAACAATTTTTAGCAGTTTTATGCTATTTTTAGTGATTTGGTTAGCATGTTTAATGAACTGACCAATTGAATGTGCTAAAAAAAATGCTGGCAAACGAACTCGTCCTTTCGTTTGGAAAGCTTGATTTTTTGGCGCAAGAACGGAATTTTTATCTCAATCCTAAGGAGAGTTATCATTTGGAAGGACACATAATAGCTTTGTCCGCAGTGCTGGTCGGAAACGGTTGCCAACCATGGCGACCAGGTTTGTGATTGGTTTAGTCCGCATGCGTGACCAACACCGAATTTCAAACCGTTTTAACCAAATCCGCACTGCGAATGGGTTTGACTGAAGTTGACCGTCATGTAGCCTCGAACTGCTGTAACCTGCTTGGTGGGCTCCTGAACCAAAAAGAGATGGCCTGCCAGACAACAAACAGGTTGAAAAATGAAAAATATTCATTGGGAACAAACCTTCCAACAGGAATAAGAAATCCATGCAATATGGATCCATGCTCAATCTTTTCTTGCCTCCAGCTGATGATTTTGCTGGAGAATGTGGTGTTTACCTCGCGGGAAGAATTCAATTCAATCTCAAGGTCGACCGTTGTTCTTAATTTGTAATTTTAAAAGCTTTACAAACAACTATTAAGTTGTGATTAAGTAATAATATTTTTCGTCCCCAGGTAACGAGTGTTTCATGTTTATCTTTGTTTAGATCTCGATCCAGATTGGGAGATCAAGAAGGAGCCTGTTGACACAGATGAGGAGATTCTGACTGATCCCCTTTCAGCTGTTGAACACTCGAAAGGTAACAGCTTCCCTGAGGGAACAGCCAGAATATCGTGATATTAGATTCAGAAGGAGCACTTCTAATTTATTATTTTCAAGGTTGATCAAAAATTCATGACATCACAAAAAAAAAAAACCAGCTTTGCATTCATTTTGAAAAACCATAATCAAGGAGTTGAGTTTTAATGAATAAATGTTTTTGTCAGCAATAAGGTATGACAACTAGGATAAACATATGTAAGAACTTTAAATAAGTGTAAACCTCAAACCTTGCATTGCTCAGGATGACTCCCAACGAAATTCACATAGCGTTATTCTTTCCAAAATTCAGATGATCTGAGATCCCCATTGCTTACTCAGCTTTTTGGATAAATTCATCTTTATCCAGCAGTCTCCAAGTGCTTCATTATGATTTCAGCCAAGTAGTTTAATTAGGAAAGCAGTTAGACTCAGATGATGAGCAGCTCTGCACCTTGCCAAAGGCTATTTAGCAGTCTCGATGAGGCCGCCATTAAAATATCACCATCATAGGCTTAGGGCCGCTTTATCAATTCCCTGACTAAATCCCTCACTAGTAAGTCAGCTGTTAGGGCTAGTCAGTGATTAGAGCAGCAGACACCTTTATCATTTAGGGAGGAACTGTTGACTAACTCTAAGTGCTGACTAAGAGGTTGAGCGCCCGTGTGCTGTCCCTAGACCCAAAAAATCATATCGAAGTTACGTTAATCGATTATTCATGGGCGTTATCTCTCAGTTATCAACAATATCGATGTAAATAGACATTTATCTTGCTCACCATTCTATTTTTCGTGTTGGCTGTGTTTCGTGTTGGTGTGTTTACATGAGCGGTACACAATTTACATAATATATCGATGATCGTTTAACGTACTCAATAAGTACTCCTAATCAATAGGGAAAGGCGCTCTTCAAACCAATCATTCCAAGTTTCTCAACTTGTAAGGAGTTTGCTAATGCGATACAGTCCCAAACTCAGGTACTGCTTGAGAGCTTGAGAACAATCTGGAACGCACTGGTTCGTTCAAAATGTGGGTTGAAGAGATATTTATGATATATGAAGCTTTAATTGAAACACCTGGCAAGCAACAAGCCTCGTTTTGGTGTTTTATTTTCAATAATAAACCTTTGAAATTGACCATTCTCCCTCTCTTCAAAATATTTTAAAATGCTTAGAATCTTGGGGGGGTATTATCTCGAGAACAACAATTCATCTTTCCAACCTGAGGTTGGTCTCGAGCTCACCAAAATTGGAAATTGAAAAAAAGTAAAAATAGTAAAGTAAAATTAAAAATAAACAAATAAAATTAAAAAACACTTATGCAGTTTGCGTAAGGAGAACCAAATTTTTGAATAGAGACAGGTAAAATATAGCAGTTCCAAGTCGAATTGAGAATTTTCCAAACCAATTTGAGAATTTTCCAAACCAATTTGAGAAATTTCCAAAACAATTTGAGAATCCGAATTAAAATAGACACGATCCACAAACTTTTGTTTTG
Organism: Adelphocoris suturalis; assembly: GCA_030762985.1. Taxonomy (NCBI): domain Eukaryota; kingdom Metazoa; phylum Arthropoda; class Insecta; order Hemiptera; family Miridae; genus Adelphocoris; species Adelphocoris suturalis. Next base: position 51,625,096 of record CM061050.1, on the reverse strand, counting down.
TAACGTATGTAGTAAGTGGGTACTAGTCGTCTCATGGCAGTGAAGTTCATAACGGTGGCTCGAAGCATCCCCACCATTTCATCAGCTGATTGCACAAATTGGATGATGGATATATTCGTGCAATTAACGAACGCAGCAGCTGGGAACCCTCTACATAGAATTTTCATAATACCTCATTTTTCCCAAAAATATGAAAAATGTGATTTTCTTAAATGAAAAAATGCGAATTTCTTTTTTTTTTATAACGATGTACTGTGCAATTTTATTCCTAATTAAAAGTTTTGATTTGCTTTGGAAAATTGTCACTTTGGTTTGGATGATTCCCTTCTCCTTTCTTTTTTAGAGCATTTTTAGTTAGGAAAATCCTCCAATTTTTTTGGAAAATTCTCAAATTGGTTAGGAAAAATCTCAAATTGGTTTGGAAAAATCTCAAATTGACTTGGAAATGGTATATTAGTCAATAACATTAGTCAGTGATTATTGCGTAACCGAGCCTCGGAGCGTTGACTAAACTTAGTCATCACTTAGGGTTTAACCAGCGGTTGATAAAGGCAACTTCGTTCGTAACCGCTTGATCATTCCTAATCAGTCCTCTAAATCGTGCTAACCAGCCATTGATAAAGCGGCCCTTAATGGGATAACAATTGGCGTCAGATATCATGCTGCTGATCCAAGTTGCTTCTCACGCTGCCATGTTTACCCACCAGTCAATAAATTAAATTCATTTCATAGTACAGCTGTGACGGTTGAATGTTACATATATACATATGTATATATATATATATATATATATATATATATATTCCAGCTCTGTGGCACCCGAAACAATGAAAACAGCATACGAAGTGGCACCCTCATTTTTATGGCACCCGTATAAGGGTGCCACATTGTCAACCCCTCATATCTTACCTTAACTTCAACAATAAACACACAAACGATTTTCTCTATTTAATTTAGGCTCTACTGGATGATAAGGATTCATAATCACAATGTTACATTGATTCAGTGACGAACAAAGAGCCTTTGAAGTTTGAGAGGTGGGTGCCAGTTGAATGGATTATGGATCACAAATATACAGCTGTAGTTCATCGTTTTTCCGCGTGCTTCGCCGCTGTCGGGTGTTTCGTGTATATTATAATATACATAATAATATACACATTCTATTTTGCTTACTGAATGGCTACCGGAGATCTGGCAGGGTCGGCCATTGCTCTAAATAACCTCGTCTTCTTCCCACCTCTTCTCTTTTAAAAAGCAAAGAACTAAAACAACTGGAACGCTGTCTCAGGGTTGGGCGTGCGGTCGGGCGGCTTGAGAGCCTCACCGACCATGTGTTGGACGACTACACAACTACTCCCAGTCAAAAGCACAGGAAAATCTAAATTTTCGTTCGATTTTGATGAAATTTTCAGGGATTGTGTTGGTTAGCCTCTTTATGTTCCCCTATGAATTTCATTACAATCGAATCAATAATGACGTGTGAGCAAGCTCAAACGTGAATTCATAAAATAACGTCGATTTTTTACGATCTATAGGTTTGATTTTGTTCAAACCCGGAGGGTAGTTGGCTATACGTATCAGAAATATGCTCTATGAGTTTTATTGCGATTGATTGAGTAATGACCATTGTACATGCGCAAAAATAAAATTGTTTGACACTTGTGAAACTCGGAGACTAAGGGACTGATTTTTATGGAATTTTCTGGTTTTGTGTGGGTTAGCTTCTTGATGGTTCCCTTTAAATTGCATAGTTGTCGGATCAATAATAGGGTGCGCGCATTTGCAAACGTCAGATTCTAACAACGTCGATTTTTTACGATCTATTGGTCTGATTATGTTCAAACTTGGAGGGTAGTTGGGTAGAGGTTTCTAGGAAGGTTTGCCATGCATTTTATCGCCTTATTGATATCAACTTGGTTAACACACGAGAAACTCTGAATCTAATTGACCGAATACTCTCAAGGAGTGTTAGGGGACCCTAGATGATCTTTTATAGTCCTCTTTTACGTAATATCATCCATTTAGGCGAATTTTTGGGACTTTAGAAAATCTGGAATGGAATAGAAAGCAACAATAAGTAAAATAAAATTCAAGATCATCTCCACAGAAGTATTTCAAGATGGTACATACGTGATGAAGTAACATCTTTTATGCATTATTCCAGTACCTAGTTATACGCTGCTCAAAAATGGATGATGCGCCGCGAGTGGTCGCGGAAAGTAGGGGGGATACAAGAGCGCATGGGAGCGCGTTTCATTTTGACCCCACTAGTTTACGAATGGCCCAACGCAAACAATCGTTTTTAGGCTCAAATTATTCGTTTTTAAACCAGCTATATTTTGGTTATTAGCAAAATACTTTTAAAATTATCAGGTTTAATTTAAAATAAGGTAAAAACTGAAAAAAATTTCTTTTTTCTTCTCCTCTGTTAACTAGAGACAGGTAATGTGAAACTTTCCGTTTTTATTATTTTATTATTATTAATAATATCTTAATCAGTTATTTATAATTCTCATCACCAATTACCACATTAATTTATTCATTCACATTTATCACATTCATTTGTGTTAACCTGCTGTGAATGTTGTTTATCTGCAGTCGACTTTTCGGAAGTAATTCGGAATATTCCCATTTTTTCTATAAAATGTACGGGTTTTCTTTTGCAAAACAGTTTGGTCATCGTGGATATAGTTTTTATGAACTACGATAATTTATTTTTCTCCGAAATCGAGATTTAATGTGATAATACCCCCTAGGGATCAACCTGGAAATGTAACTCTTGATCAGTGCCTACTCTTTTTTGCCAGAAAATAACAGAAGGAATACGTAAGAACGACATTAAACCATGTATTAAAAAAAAAAAAAAAAAAAAACCGAACGATAGACTTACGGTTCTACAGTCACATAATTTAATAATGATTAATTTTACACATTATTAGTTCAATGTGGTTACTTAACAATATTAGTTTATAATTTACCGTAATAAATCAGCTTTCCTTGACACTACAGAGGCTAAGGGATCATGAGATGTTGTGATAAAATGAGAGCATTCCAAAAAGTGGCGATTGTTTTCTTGCTATCACTAAGGGAGTTACACTTCCCTACTAACGCATTGGTTGTACATGAAAATCAATATTTTCGCCGTAACGTAACGGTAGGAAAAAATGGAAACGTCCTGTTAATCATTATTAAATGATAAATTGCGGAACCAGTATCCACAAAGCATGTAGCAAATCAACCAAATCTTTTATTGATGACAATGATATAACTGCGTTTATCTGTGAAAATTGCTATGAAATAGTTATTGACGAAGGAAGCAGGTTTGACCCCCGCTTTCCGATCCAAATTTACAAGACGAACAATTAGCCGAAAATGCGGATTCACTGAGTACCTATAGGAAAGTTCGACCACATGCATTGGTAGGTATCAACATAACATAATTGATCAAATAATAAGAACATGCTTGTAAATATTCAAGTAGGCACTGCATAGGTACCGTCTACGTGCCACTATGTAGTAAAGCATTGTTCTACATTTTAATTACATTTTAAATTTTATTTAAATGATTCTTTTTAATAAAATTTAAGAATTGAAACATTCTCCGGAGAACTGACGCTGAAAAACGCATAAAAAGTAACTTTTTCGACAAGAGTAAGAGAACGTTCCACACATTCCTTTGCATAAACAAAGTGGTGTGGTGATAAATTGCCTTTTTGGATTTCATATTTACTCAAGGCAGGATCCAGTTTTGAGAGTTGACAATCGAAAGCACTCAACCAAAAATATGTAAGTAATAATTACCTCAAACAATGAAGCATCTAAAGTGCAAGGTACACAGGAAAAGTTTACAATTATACTGAGAGAGTTCGTCAGCCAATTGAATCTAGCCTCATCTGCGCTGTTCTCTCTCTCTCTTTTTTTTTTTTTTTTTTTTTTTTAATCAACGTTAAGTACAAATGCTCAAGATTTTTTAGCCGAGTTTCTGTAATTTGTCTTCCAACTCCAAGTGAGGCTAGGCGTCTATTGGTTTATAGTGTTTTAAGGTAATCACCTCAGATATTTTAGTCAAAATTTTGCTTGTGGGCTTTTCCGGTGAAATTAGGGTGAATTTGTCTATTACCCTACTATTAATTTGAGATTTATGGCCGATAAACGAAGCAATCATCGGCGGAAAAGTATAGTAAAAAACGGAATCATGTTCAGAACATGCCAAAGCATATTGTCCGACCATAATAGCATGTTTCTAGTACAATTCTTAACCAGGGGACAGTATTTTCGGTGAAATTTTCGATTTTTACTTATCTTCAAGCAGCGCCCTCTGCCAGTTTACCGGATAACTAGTGGACGGAGCGTAAAATAAATAAGTTCATCGTGTTCAGCGCATGCGAAAATCCATAAATTGACCTAAAAAAAATTGAAATCCGTCCTTCAAATCATCACCTCGCCACCAATTTAGAGGTTGATTTACGAAAGCGGTCGATAACTGGCCAAAACCGACCCAGGTAAAGTGATTAGGATTAATATTTCTTGTTAAAAATTTAGGAGTGTCATAGCACCTGACATAGCGAGGAAGCAAAAAAAAAAAAAAAAAAAAAAAAAAAAAAAAAAAAAAAAAACAATGGGGACAAGAAATCCCAAACCTTTTTTTTTTTTTTTTTTGAACCACCCTATCGTTGTGCTTGGGTCATAATCGAACGTCAAAAAATGTTGTAACCGATACATTCTCAATTCATGCGCCGTTTTTGGAGATGCACCGCTTTGATTTTGGGGTTTGAATTTTTGGTTTTCTGGTACTTTTTTTTTTTTTTTTTTTAATTTTATTTATTTGGCATTACGTTCTGTATACAGCCATACATATTTTTATTTACAATTTAAGGCTTGTAGTAAGTAAAACAATTTTCTTTCATATATTAATACTACAATTTAACATAAATTTAAAAAGTTCTTTATAAATTATGATATTCCTTGATGATAAAATGGATAAAAATTCCAAATTTACATTTGTTTTCGTGGCTAAAATATTTAAAAAAAAGTGTCTCTCCCGTTCATGGTCTGGACAATCCATTATCAGGTGACGTAGAGTTCCATCTGGATGACCACATTTTCCACATTGTGGGGATTCCCGTTGTCCGATTTTGAACAAATAGGCGTCACATATACCGTGGTTGGTTCTTAGGCGAAGTTCTTATCGTTATTCACCATGGGTTTTCGTCGGCATCGCAGCCGAACTTTTGTCAAGTTCCTGACCGCTGTGAGCTGTGCGGCATAAGCTTTCAGCCAATCACTCGTGGTTTTGATATTTAACGATAGACCCCTGGATCCGTGACTTTTCACTTTGTCCCTGGTTTCCGAGTAGGTACTAACTGTCACGATTCACCGGGTCAAGTTCTGTTCACTCGCTAAGTATATAGAAATGAACTAATGATTTTAGGGATTTTCTACGTGGGTTTACTATTTTTACTTATTTACTTTCGTAGCCTTTCGATCATAATTTGAACTCAAAATATTTTATGGACAATTCATCGTACCAGTCAAAAACAAAAGCTATTCTGTGAACATGAGAAGAGAAATTAATGAAAAGTGATGTATTAAAAATAACACGTTTTTGTGTTGGCAGTTGGGACTACACTCAAAATTGGATCCTGCCGCTTTTGAATAAATAGTAAATCAAAAACGGCAACTTATCACCTCGTTTCGTGACGAAATCAGCAATGCCCAAAGACTCCATACCGTCTTGTTTGTGCAAAGGAATGTGTGATGGAACGGTCGATTGCACTTATCGGACAAGTGACGTTTCATGCTTTGTACTGTGTCAGTGCTCCAAATAATGTTTCAATTCTAAAATTTTGGGGAAAAGAATAATATAAATAAAATTTTAAAATGTTACTAAAATGTATAACAATACTTTAAGAAATGTCGGTATGTAGGTACCTGTGCAGTGCCTACTTGATCATAGCTGCTCTTACTATTTCTTCAATTATGTGTTGATACCTACCTATAATTCGACGGGAACTAGGAAACTCATCAACAGGAAACTCATCAAAAAAATCGTAGAACCCCATTTTTGATCAGTTTCCCACGCGGGGTGGACACTCCTCAACTCTTCATGAACGAGCGACTCATCGAAAAATGGAATCCAATAAATTTATCCGTTTAATTCAGTTATGAGTCAGTATAAATTTTTTTCGACTAGAATCCAGCACTGTCGAGACACTCCTCAAAAACTACCTTGAAGGAAACTCATTCGAAAAGGAGCTGACGGGAAACTCCTCAAAAATGGTGGTAGTAGTAGACGGATATTGGTCTCCTTTGGGTCAACTACCTGCCATTGTTACAGCTCAACGTCAACCTGGCCGAAAACCTAACCTTCCAAATAATAGCCGAGACGTACGTACCCTTCTTTATGATGACAAAGGCTCCAATTACCTAGTCTCTCTGATCTCATAGAAATTGTTCGATATCTTTACAAATATTAATTTCTCACCATGCTTGTGTAGGCTTTTCCTTTGTGATAGAACGACAGATCTCCGCTACCACATGAATGTTGAGCGATTTTTAATGATAACGCCCAAGCGAACATATGATAGAAAATATCTACGTTTTACTTTATTTGTCCAAATCTAATAGTATATACACAAGGAATCCGGTACTTATCAACTAAATTACGTAGTTTACACTCTGTAAACTCGAATGAATGTCAACATTTGTCTGAATAAGTATGTCTTTTGGCTGGGGGTCATGACAAAATTTCCAGGGGTTTTAAATTTTTTTCTTGGTCGATTACAAAGGTTCATTATTGAAAAAATTCGTAAACGAGTTCCACTATCTGCTTTACAAGCAGATACCATGTTACACGGATAAGTCTTTGATTGGGGATTTCATAACGGTTGCCCTCGAGAGTTGTAAACAAATCCTTTAACTTTGGACTGTATACAATACAACTGTAGGATAAAGAATTTATTTTATCATTCTTGGAGGCACAAAAGCATACTATAAATACTATTGAAGTTATTTCTCCAATACAGACGCTATTTAGTTTCCGCCAAACGAAAATTTTTATAATCCAATCAACTTAGTTTAGGAATGTAACTAAGGAGGGGGAAATTGGTAGCTTGAAATTATGTGAAAGTATTCATTACAAATCTTTACTCAAGTGGACCAATAAACGATATTGCGTCACATTTTTTTGTGACGTTTCCTTATTTTGTTTCAGAAAGAAACTTGTAAACGAGTTCCTCTATCTGCTTTATAAACAGATACCATGTTACATATGTCTTTGCTCTGGGGGGTCAACCAAAAATGGTCTATAGGTTTTAATGGTTATAGACCCGCACTTTATATCAGGTAAGTATGTAAAAATTAACATGAAAACATAATTATTATTTGCACAAATTTTAGCTTGGTTACCAAACATCCATATACACACAAAAATAAATAAATAAAAAACAAAATTAACAAAATATAAAGTGATTATAGGTACCTAAGTAATTTTATTGGCAAATTTATATCGAAAAAGGCAGGGAATGGAACATGAAGCGCTGGAGAACTTCAGTCCTCGTGATGTAATATTATTTATAAATTATACACTTATATTGTAAACACAGAATTAAATAATAATATACTCTTTATTTTTTCAATTTACTGTAGAAGTAAAAAACCTTTTAATAAACACTCACGATGAAATTAAATGAATGAAGTACATTTTTGATTAAAGATGAAAACACAAATAAAATTGGTAGCTTGAAATTACTTCACTCCACGATTTCTGTGCGATGAAAACTGCGGAAGTTCCATTCCCCTAGCAACGGCTGGGTTGTACGTAAAAATCATTAGTTTGGAAAATTGTGACATCAACTTTCGCGTGATGGAAATTTTTGTTTGACCCCCCAGAGCAAAGACATACATGTCAAAAACCTATAACGGTGCAATAAACTGAAATTAATTAAATCCGAGAACGTTGGTACTCCGTTTCTAGATGGTATTAATCGTTCGAAAAGTATTCTAGTGAGGGTGGTAGTACGCAATTTTGATATGCTTTATAATTGGCGTCAAACACGGCCAAGAGCGGTCGGAGATCAGTAACTGATTCTCTAGATTACGTTTTAAAATCAAGCATACTATCAACGTGATATGAAGCTTAAACATGTTTATTTTCATACGATTCTTAAATTTTACTAAGTGCTAATAAATAATTTGCATCGGAGATCTCCCTTGTTTCGTGAGCGTGAGTATGCAAATTTTGCCGTGTTTGTATGAGCGCCCTTATGGACATCGGAATTATAAAGCGCCCACATCCATCCTTTCTTGGTAATCTTACTTCAGATATCGGAGCGAATTTCGTTTCAAATTTCGCTCGAATATTATTCTCTAGAGCTTTTATTTCGAATGAAGTCAATGTGCTAGCTATCCCTGTAATATTCTGAAGGCAACATAACATTATATTCAGTGAGTGCATCACAATATCCATAGAAACGATCACGAATTTTACCAATTTCATTGCAGCGGGCCAAGAACTGGGATATAGAACCAGCCCCACCCCAACAGCCTTCGAAGCGTCAAAAGCTGCTTGCAGCTGAGAGAAAGCGTTTTCCGCTATTTCATATAATATTCCTGCTTGGTCATACGATCAGCATGGTGTGTGTCATTATCTGGGGGAGTGCGGACGCAGTTGTATTTTGGTAGGTTGATCCCTAAATCAAGTTCCGACTCCGATAGAATTTGGGCCAATGGATGCAACTGACCCCACAACACCAATAAAGTCAACGAGATTATACTTGTGCAGAAATTATAGCAAGAAATGAAACTTTAAACCTACAAGTGAAGGTACCTACAATTTCCAACTTAACTTCGAAATGATGACTTTAACTCAGAAAACCACCTGCGCGATCTCTACAGATTATATGACACTAATTGCAATAATATAAATTGATAATAGAGATGTTAGTGGTCATATTAAACTAAATATATGAATTGATTTATAATAAATACGTTACGAAAAAATCGTTGAGAAACAATGATGTCTCACTCGAACATGTGCAGCGACCCAAACGTATTCGTTACTAGCCGCTCCGGCTCGCTACGCTCGCCTCCACGTCCAGCCGGGGGGCAAGCCCCCCGGACCCCCCATTCAATTGCTCGCTTCGCTCGCAAAGCGTGGCATGTAGGGAATATTGCTCGCTTCGCTCGCAAAGTGTGGCATGTAGGAAATGTTGCTCGCTTCGCTCGCAAACGATAGATCCCTAAGGGTAGGTTTAACTTCTGTAAGGGATGCTGCTCGCTTCGCTCGCTTGAGGAAGTTATACTGCCCACCCAACTTGGCAGACGTTTTTTTCTGTTGGAAATTCTTACAAACAAATTAAATCTTATGAAACTACGTGGAACCACAAAAAGTTTATTCGGGGATGTTGCTCGCTTCGCTCGCAAGGTATTGTTGTATATTTGTAGGAAAAAATCCGAATTTATTCTGTTGACATGGCTCTCGCTTCGCTCGCAAGGTATACCTGTATACCCTTCAAGACGTAAGTGCGTGTACCTGCTCGCAACCCGTTTTCGTCAGGTGCAAGCCCCGCCTCATCGAACCCCTAACTTCGTAGAGCCTTCTCGCGAACACGGCAAAATTAATTTCTGATGTTAAACGCTTCTTCTCGCTTCCGCTCGCGATTTGTCACTTTTTTCGATATCCGATTTCGGATTCAGATTCGGCGGACCCAAAGCTGTATTTCGCCCGCGAAAACCGTTCCGAAAAACGTACCTTTATGGGGTATATTTTAATCGGAAAAAACCAAGTTTTTTGGCGGACTTTTCGAGAAAACGGGTCCGTACTCTCGCATTTTTTTAACGCATTTCCCGATACTTTTTTCGCGATCCGATCGCGCCGTCGTCTTCCTCGTAGGAAAACCTACGAAACCCGTATTTTTCCGGAATTGTCAACGGCCGTTTAGAGGGGTAGGGGAAGCGGGGAAGTCCAAAAAGCGCACATTAATTCTTACTTCGACCCCCCTCCCGCCCTACGGCCCATGGTTCGGGTGGGATTAAACAATTTTAAATTCGCTCGCTCCCACTTTTGGAAAATCTCAAGAAGATCCCCCCACTCGTACACTCCCCCCACTCAGCCGTTTGGCCGTGCATAGACACAACAGACAGAGCGACAAACAGACAAACAGACGGAGTTTCATTCTTATAAATAACTAGCCGCTCCGGCTCGCTACGCTCGCCTCCACGTCCAGCCGGGGGGGAAGCCCCCGGACCCCCCATTGAATTGCTCGCTTCGCTCGCAAAATGTGGCATGTAGAAAATTTTGCTCGCTTCGCTCGCAAAGTGTGGCATGTAGGGCATGTTGTCCCCGACCGTGGCTGTGTCGCAAGCGGTAGATCCCTAAGGGTAGGTTTAACGTGTGTAGGGGATGTTGCTCGCTTCGCTCGCAAACGGTAGATCTCTAAGGGTAGGTTTAACTTCTGTAGGGGATGCTGCTTGCTTCGCTCGCTTGAGGAAGTTATACTGCCCACCCAACTTGGCAGACGTTTTTTTCAGTTGGGAATTCTTACAAACAAATTAAATCTTATAAAACTACGTGGAACCACGAAAAGTTTATTTGGGGATGTTGCTCGCTTCGCTCGCAAGGTATACCTGTATATGTGTAGGACAAAGTCCGTATTTATTATTTGCGTAGAAGTGCAAATGGGAACCCCCCTGTGAGGGTCCCTTCAGGTAAGCAACGTTGTGTAACGGCGGCCCGTGGTCGATTAATTTCTGATGTTAAACGCTTCTTCTCGCTTCTGCTCGCGATTTGACCGACTTAACGTCACTTTTTTCGATATCCGATTTCGGATTCAGATTCGGCGGACCCAAAGCTGTATTTCGCCCGCGAAAACCGTTCCGAAAAACGTACCTTTATGGGGTATATTTTAATCGGAAAAAACCAAGTTTTTCGGCGGACTTTTCGAGAAAACGGGTCCGTACTCTCGCATTTTTTTAACGCATTTCCCGATACTTTTTTCGCGATCCGATCGCGCCGTCGTCTTCCTCGTAGGAAAACCTACGAAACCCGTATTTTTCCGGAATTGTCAACGGCCGTTTAGAGGGGTAGGGGAAGCGGGGAAGTGGAAAAAGCACACATTAACCGGAACTTCGACCCCCCTCCCGCCCTACGGCCCATGGTTCGGGTGGGATTAAACAATTTTAAATTCGCTCGCTCCCACTTTTGGAAAATCTCAAGAAGATCCCCCCACTCGTACACTCCCCCCACTCAGCCGTTTGGCCGTGCATAGACACGACAGACAGACAAACAGACAGACAAACAGACAGACGGAGTTTCATTCTTATTAATAACTAGCCGCTCAGGCTCGCTACGCTCGCCTCCACGTCCAGCCGGGGGGCAAGCCCCCCGGACCCCCCATTAAATTGCTCGCTTCGCTCGCAAAGTTTGGCATGTAGGGAATATTGCTCGCTTCGCTCGCAAAGTCTGGCATGTAGGGAATGTTGCTCGCTTCGCTCGCAAAGTCTGGCATGTAGAAAATGTTGCTCGCTTCGCTCGCAAAGTATGGCATGTAGGGGATGTTGCTCGCTTCGCTCGCAAACGGTAGATCTCTAAGGGTAGGTTTAACTTCTGTAGGGTATGCTGCTCGCTTCGCTCGCTTGAGGAAGTTATACTGCCCACCCAACTTGGCAAACGTTTTTTTCTGTTGGAAATTCTTACAAACAAATTAAATCTTATAAAACTACATGGAACCACGAAAAGTTTATTAGGGGATGTTGCTCGCTTCGCTCGCAAGGTATTGCTGTATATGTGTAGGAAAAACCCGTATTTATTCTGTTGAAATGAGTCATCGAGTCCCTTCTGGTAAGCAACATTGTGAAACGGCGGCGGTCTCGATTTGTAGGAGGAAGTTATATTGGAGGAAGTTAGTATAACTTCCTCAGTATGCCCACCCAACTTGGCAGACGTTTTTTTCTGTTGGAAATTCTTACAAACAAATTAAATCTTATAAAACTACGTGGAACCACAAAAAAGTTTATTTGGGGATGTTGCTCGCTTCGCTCGCAAACGGTAGATCTCAAGGGTAGGTTTAACTTCTGTAGGGGATGCTGCTCGCTTCGCTCGCTTGAGGAAGTTATACTGCCCACCCAACTTGGCAGACGTTTTTTTCAGTTGGGAATTATTACAAACAATTTAAATCTTATAAAACTACGTGGAACCACGAAAAGTTTATTCGGGGATGTTGCTCGCTTCGCTCGCAAGGTATACCTGTATATGTGTAGGACAAAGTCCGTATTTATTATTTGAAATGGCTCTCGCTTCGCTCGCAAGGTAGGTACCTATGTAGGCATACCTGCTCGCCTCGCAATGTTGTGACATCGAACCCTTCACGTCAATTCTTGAGCCTTCTCTCGTCCACGGCAGAATCATTTTAATCGCTTTGCTCGCTTCTGCTCGCAATTTGACCGAGTTCTCGTCACTTTTTTCGATATCCAATTTCGGATTCAGATTCGGCGGACCCAAAGCTGTATTTCGCCCGCGAAAACCGTTCCGAAAAACGTACCTTTACGGGGTATATTTTAATCGGAAAAAACCAAGTTTTTCGGCGGACTTTTTGAGAAAACGGGTCCGTACTCTCGCATTTTTTTGACGCATTTCCCGATACTTTTTTCGCGATCCGATTGCGCCGTCGTCTTTCTCGTTCAAAAACCTACAAAACCGGTATTTTTCTAGAATTTTCAACGCCCGTTTAGAGGGGTAGGGGAAGCGGGGAAGTCCAAAAAGCGCACATTAATTCTTACTTCGACCCCCCTCCCACCCTACGGCCCATGGTTCGGGTGGGATTAGAAAATTTTAAATTCGCTCGCTCCCCCTTTCGGAAAATCCCAAGAAGATCCCCCCACTCATAGACTCCCCCCACTCAGCCGTTTGGCCGTGCATAGACATGGACACACAAAAACAGACGGAGTTTCATTCTTATAAATAATAGAGATAGAGATAGGGGAAGCGGGGAAGTCCAAAAAGCGCACATTAATTATTACTTCGACCCCCCTCCCGCCCTACGGCCCATGGTTCGGGTGGGATTAGAAAATTTTAAATTCGCTTATACACCCTATCGGAAAATCCCAAAAAGATCCCCCCACTCGTAGACTCCCCCCACTCAGCCGTTTGGCCGTGCATAGACACGACAGACAGACAGAGCGACAGACAGACGGAGTTTCATTCTTATTAATAATAGAGATAGAGATAGAGATAGAGATTTGTGAACTACAGGTCGGGCTATTACCTGGCCTGGGGTCTGAAGGCCTCCTAATCCGGTTACTTCCTTCACTAATAACGGTTGGGTCTGGCACACGGTGAAGCCTTCCGAAGGTTTGGTTTGATGAGTTTCCTTTCGATGAGTTTCCCCTTAGGAGCGGTTGACGAGTTTCCACAGGGGACAGGAAAGTCATCAAAAATAATTGTCAACTACTTTGAATCTTCCAAATTTACATCTGATTTCTATTTGAAGTTATTTTTGACGACTTTCCCTTCCATTCAGTTTTGATGAGTGTCCCACCCAAAGGGGAAACTCCTCAAAAAGCCTCGACCTCACGTTTTTGATGAGTTTCCTGTTGATGAGTTTGTAGGGACCCTAATTCGACATACCTCGATATACCTATAGTTCGATGGATGTGATCCAACTTAACTTTACAGGATCTATACATCTGAAGTCTTATGAATGCCTTATGAATATTTGAGTTTGAGTTGAGATTCAATTTCTTTTGTTTCTCATCGTCAAGTGGTATGGAATTATTAGTCTCCTTGCCTATTTTTCTCGAGATTTGGGAATTTCAAATGAATGTGATAAATGGTGATGAAAATTATAAATAAATAAATGATTGTATAGGTAATAATAATGTTTAAAAAACCGAAAATGTCACATTACTAGTAAATTGTCTAGTAAATAGAGGAGAAAAAAAGTTGATTTATCTTCAAAATACAAAGGTTCATTATTGAAAATAATAAATCCAAATGCGACATTCAACATAAGGTCGGATTGTTTCGATTTTCGTAGTTTTAGAGTCAACATGTATAGTAAAAACCCAAGTGTGCTTATTCCAGTTACTTGGTCGACCTAAGCTATTGCGAAAAAACATCGCAACTTTCGAACTGTTTTCTATATTTTTGATCTTACGCCAAAACTAAGCTAGTTAGCAAGGAAACATCTATTACTAATATTCACGGCAGTTAAATTCTACGTAGAATAACCTATTAAAATTTGAAATATGAGTAATCATGCAACCGCTTGTAAAAAACGGCACTTTTTTCAATTTGGGTGAAATGTTTCACTTGGATTTTTTAAGAGCTTTAGTCTCAGAAACTGTCACACCAATTGAAAAACATTAGATGAAAGTCGTAAATAGTCTAACTTTGTAACTAATGGGTACCAAACATAGGAAATTTAATTTATTTTTAGCGCATTTATGACAAAAAATACAAATTGTCCACACACGACTCCCGTCGTACACCTGAGGTGGTTCGTCTAAATAAGGTTAATTTTGGCATGACTACTCAATCTTAAACGCAATTTAATTATAATATCCTTATAATACAGAATTCAATTAGTCTCGCTAATTTTATTATTAGTGAATTACCTAAATATAATTTTACTTACTTACTTTGTCGCTCCTCTTGTACCTTGCGGTGTCGAGGTTTTGCAGAGAGCTTTCCATCCTTTACGATCCAATGCTCGTGAGCGGCCTTGTTTCCAGGGTACTCCACGGCCCTCCAGTGAGACACGGATGTTGTCTTCCCACTTGGTCCGCGGTCTTCCTCGAGCTCTGCCTCCCACGAACCTGGCTTCCCATGCCCTGCGAGCTTACCTCGTCTCAGGCATTCGGACTACATGGCCGAACCATCTCATCTGGGCCTGTTCAACCCTCTCCAAAAGAGGCGTAGCCCTCAGACTGCTTCTGATGGTTTGATTCCGCACACGGTCTCTTCTTGTCTTCCCCTAAAGCGCATTTCCGCCGCCTGTAGCCGGCTCCTGTGCCTCGAGGTAAGGGCCCAGGACTCTGCACTGTGAAGCAAGATTGGAGAGTAGACGGTCCGGTAAACAACCATTTTCGTGGTCTTACTGACCTCCCTCTTTCCAATAAATCCCCTGTTGATTGCATGGTACAGCCGTCCAGCAGCAGCTATGCGATTACCGACCTCCTGGTCAATTGAACCATCCTGTCTGATTATGGCTCCCAGATACTTGAAGCTATCCACCTGCTCGAGCTGAGTTCCGGCAAGGTGTATAGAATACTTTGTTGGAGTGCGGGAAATCACCATGGTTTTTGTTTTCGAGCGACTTATCACCATGTTTCTCTGTCTCATTTCCTCATCCCAGAGGTTCAGGTTAAACTGTAGACCCACAGCGCTCCCAGCTATCAAAGCCACATCATCCGCGAATGCGAGTTCGGAAATATTCACCTGGCGCATCTTCCAATTCCCGACGGTGTACTTTTTAGTGTAAGGCTTACACTCTTTCATTATGTCGTCCATCAGGATGATGAAAAGATACGGTGACAGAATATCTCCCTGTCTGACTCCCGCCGTTGTAGTAAATTCCTCTGAAGTGGCCCCAGAAGTCCGAATCACATTGCGGCAGGTCAGATAAAAACTCTGAATCGCCCCAATCAAATGGCTCGAAACCTCTCGTTTCCGGAGAACTCGCCACAACTCATCCCACGGGACTCGGTCGAAGGCCTTTTCCAGGTCCAAAAAGCAGACGTGCGCCGAACCGTTTCGGTCAATGGCCTTCTCGGTGATCTGCCTCAGGGTGAAAATGAGGTCTTGTGTACTTCTTCCTCGACGGAAGCCACACTGGCTTTCCTCCAACTTATCCTCGACCTCCTCCCTGAGGCGGGTCTCCAGGATCCTGGAGTAAACCTTCCCCGGCAGGCTAAGCAACGAGATTCCTCGATGATTGGAGCACTCTCTATTGTCCCCCTTCTTATAGATCGGGACAATGACAGAGATCTCCCAGTCGGAAGGGATTTTCTTCATCTTCCAAGCCAGATTCATGATGTGCAGAAGCATCTCCTACCCTCCCCTTCCCATATACTTCAGCATTTCGGGGGTAATCTGATCCTCACCCGCTGCTTTGCCAAGTTTCACCTTTCCTATGGCTTCCCGAAGCTCTTCCATTGAAATGGTTGGTCCGACGTCCTCCTCGTCCTGCACGCTCTCCTCTTTCGCTTGTTGATCGGCTCGGCCACAATCCAGCAACTCTTGAAAATATTCCTTCCATCTGCCCATAATCTCATTTTCACCCGTCAGCAGGTTGCCGAATTTATCTTTAATGAACTTCAGAGGGCAGTCTTTTTCCTTTCTCATGTTCTTCAATACTCTGTAGAACAGCTTCTGGTTTCCCTCGTACGCCTCCTGTATGAACCTTCCAAATTCCTCCCAGGATTTCGCCTTAGCTGCCAGGACTATGAGCTTAGTCTCATTTCGCTTCCTCTTATAGGCTTCCCAAGCTTCTGGAGTTTTTGTTTGGAAGTACTGTTTCCAAAGTCTCTTCTTTTCCTTGACGTGGGCTTCAACCTCCTCACTCCACCAGCCGGTACACTTTTTGGGTGCTCCATGGAGACTGGAGCCACATACTTCTTCAGCCGCCGTGAGGAGTACGGATTTAAAGTTGTTCCATGCCACTTCAAGGTCATCTGATCGATTTGTCGAAAAGTTAGCTGCTTTTGCTGAGACCTTTTCCTGGAACAGTTTCTGGTTCACGGCATCCTTCAATTTGTGGGTTTTTAATCTTCTAGTTCGTGTCTTCTTCTTTCGAGTCTTGGATCGTCTCTGGATTGTCTCCATAATCAAGTCCATTTGGAGGAGGAAGTGATCTGATCCAATTTCTGGACCTCTCTTGACTCGACAATCTCGAACAAAAGGCATGAGTGATTGGCTTACTATTATATAGTCGATTATTGATTTCTCGTTTCTTGATGGTTCCGCTCGAGTATACATATGTATCTCACGGTGAAGAAACTTGGTGTTGGTTATGACCAGGTTATTGGCGACACAGAGCTCCAGGATCCTTTCTCCGTTGTTGTTCAGCATGGGCTCTCCGAACGCCCCGATGACGTTTTGCCATGGCTCTGGATCATTCCCCACTCTACCGTTCAGGTCTCCTAATAAGATCTTGTGGTCGCCCTTTGCCTCGTCTATTGTTCTTTGCAGGAGCTCGTAGAACTCATCCTTGGTCTGCTGGTTCTCGTCCTCGTTTGGTGCATACACCACTACAACGGAAAAGAGAGTTTCAGCATCGAGAATATCAACGACCATAATTTTTTCATTTACAAACTTCCACGCCCTGATGTTTGTGGTTTTGTCTCTGTGGACCAGGAAGCCCACACCTGCTCTCGCTCGATCCGACTTCTCCACCCCACTATAGAGCAGGACGAATCCGTCGTCCATCATTTCGCAGCCTTGACCTTTCTTTTTTGTTTCGGTTATGGCTAAGTATTGCACTTTCGTGGTGGATACCTCCTTCACCAACTCCACCTCTTTCCCATTTATGCCTCTAACATTCCATGTTCCGAAGGGGGTTGTCCGATGTCCATGCCAGTTTCGCGATCGTTTTAACAGTCCGGGTTGCTCTCTTTGGTTTCTTTTAATCAGTGTGGTATTCAGGCATGTGAGGGATTGGCCCACAGTGCCCTAGCTTGGAAGAGGGGCTGCCTCCTTAGGGTTACCAAGCTAACCCCCTTGCTACTTCAGAGTCCTGGGTGGTAGTAGACTCCTACAGCCCTGAGATGGAGTGACGTCCCCTCCCATTCAGGTTGTAGCGAGGTGTACCGCCGCCCGTTGGCCTACCACAAAGTGGCGTTTCCCAGGGTGAACCACGAGGAGGTGGGGGTCGGATTTTTCACCAAGGAAACATCTATTACTAATATTCACGGCAGTTAAATTCTACGTAGAATAACCTATTAAAATTTGAAATATGAGTAATCATGCAACCGCTTGTAAAAAACGGCACTTTTTTCAATTTGGGTGAAATGTTTCACTTGGATTTTTTAAGAGCTTTAGTCTCAGAAACTGTCACACCAATTGAAAAACATTAGATGAAAGTCGTAAATAGTCTAACTTTGTAACTAATGGGTACCAAACATAGGAAATTTAATTTATTTTTAGCGCATTTATGACAAAAAATACAAATTGTCCACACACGACTCCCGTCGTACACCTGAGGTGGTTCGTCTAAATAAGGTTAATTTTGGCATGACTACTCAATCTTAAACGCAATTTAATTATAATATCCTTATAATACAGAATTCAATTAGTCTCGCTAATTTTATTATTAGTGAATTACCTAAATATAATTTTACGAAATAATAATTTCCTTAGAAAACTATCACGTGTTAGAGAAGGAGCGGTCTTGTGACAATTTTGAATTTTCCGTCATAAAATGACATGTATTATATGAGATGAAATTCATTACATGTATTACATGAAAATGAAATAAAATGACATGTGATATAAAATTCAGATATAGAATTAGATGTCCTACGACTTTCATTTGATAAGACACACAGACTGGAGAGCAGTGAAGTTGTGGAAACCCATGTCAATACTATAAATTATTTAAATTATTACACTGCAATTATTACACTGCAAAAAAATTGAAGGCGAAGCTGGTACTGTGGGTTTTTGAAGGTACTGAACCCGAATCCGAAGCCCGTTTTTCACATAGACGTCTATTTTTTGAGAAGGAGACGTGTAATACTAACCCCCAGGACAAGTACCTGTGTCGTGAGGGCATGACCTTGATTTTTTGGGGGGAGGGGGATAGTGTTATTAAAAAATAATAAACAAGTAGATCAGTGCTCACAAAATGAGACACATGATGGCGTATTTTCTTGAAAGGAGATCCGCGTGAAATAGTAGACGTTTCCTGCGTTGAATTAGAGACAAAATGGCTTGGGAGCTCAATCAGCTGATCAATGACCTCTTAGTCGTCATCAACCCCTGGCACATCTTCATTTCCACAATGTTACAGATTACACCCATACCAAGTTTCATCAAAATCGGACGTCGGGAAGTGGCATTTAAAACGATTTTAAGAGGACATACATACAGCATCAGCAAACAAAGTGAACACAATAGCTCATTTTTTCTTTCTTAAAAGAAAATGCGCTAAAAATCAAATCAAAATATAAATCAGATCAGATATAGTACAATAACGACTGATTATATCATTCTAATAGTACGCAATCAGATTCACAGTATTTGACCGGGGGATACCAACGGATTCTGCCTCAGGTTTGTTATCTGTAATGGAAAATAATAAACCTTTGTGTCAAGGATTTACAGTGTTTTGACTTCATCTTCACCAGTAAGCCAGTGACGCTTCGATGGCAGACGTGTATTTCTAAGTTACCTATTGAACCAATTAATATTGGCCGTAATTTGAGTAATATGTATACCTACGAGTTTCTCCAAATCCAACGAGTATTCCTACGAGACCCCAATCCAAATCAGTGTTTTTGAACGACGTCTACATTGGCGAACCGGCGATATTCGAGTGGCAGATTTGCATAACTACAGTACATCTACATGTACATCTGACTCATATTTCATTTATTTACCAATAAGTCGATTGCTGACCCAAAATCTGTGTTTTTGGACTGCGTCCGTAGCAAAGACCTAGCGATACTAAGGTAGCAGACTTGAATTCACGTAACCTATCAATATCCTGGTATGATGGGCCACAGTTTCAGCGATCAACAAAACAGTCGTTTCTGGGCGCTCAAACTCTTATATTTCAACCACATCTGCATGTAACACCCATCCACCTTGAGATAGCAGACGACCATGGTTCAGTTGGCCATGGATGAAAGTGTTAAGGGCCGATATGGTTCCTCCTCTAGCTGTAAGCCATATTTTCGCAAATTGAGATCTGTTTTTCTTGTCGCCATCGGTTTTGGACTAGTAGACGTGCATATCTTATACAAACTCAATTGAATACTAACAAATTCAATAATTGGTCCGTTTCTGTAGATCAGTTTCCCCTTTTCAGCCGAGCTCCCAGTGGCATTGACGGTTAGCACCTATATCTTGTACATTGGCTGAATTAAAAGATGAGGCGGTGTCGAAGGGGAAAATTAGGCCGGTGCATCGACAGCAAGATAACACCCGAACCAGCAAAATGCTCGGTAGATGCCTCCTCCCTTTAGTTGTGCATGTCCTCATCCGCATTTACACGCAGTTGTGAAGAAGTTGATAAGGGTGGAAGTGGAAGGTGACGCGGATGTTGCAGTAGGCATAAGAAATACCTGTTTAATGCTTGAAAGCAATTTAGATGAAACAGCCAAAATAATTCCTATGAGTTTGTGGTGGGTTTAAAATGAATTTGTAATTCACATTCGACCACAGTACACCAAGCATAGAACTCTATGCTCTTCTTTAAGTTTTTTAATGTCTCAAAAGTACTTTGATGTCCATCCTTTTGATATCGCCTGTCCTCGGGCGATCACGGTCATCTAGCTGAAGGAGATAACATCGTGCGTCGTAGAATTTAGTAGATATATGAACTTTGTCGAGCCTGATTTTGCATCCGGAGATGTTGGCATTACGGGCAGATGAGGTTGGAGATGCTCCCGATCGAGGTTGGTCCTTAGCATCCAAACCAGACGGGAAATTGGAGGGATCCATGAGTTTTGCTTCCGATGGTTATGCAGATTTAAATTCGGATCGAAACGGTGTGTCAGTTATCAACTTGAACCCTGATAGCGAAGTCAAAAACGCCGATCTCCATTTTTTTGTCCAGGATGATATTGAAGGTGGAAGTTGCGGAACTTTTTACAATACATGCAAACGGTCAGTGAAGGACAGTTTTCGAGTTTGTGGGCAGCCGGTAGACGGCTTTTACATTAACCATACAAAAGGGTCACTTGACTACGTTAATCATGACCTTGATACCTTGAAACTGGGACATTTTCTCGCTCCATAGGGCTTCTTACAAAAAGGGCATGGATATTTAAGGTCGGATAAGAATTGGAATTTTAGAACTGCTCATTTTATTTTATTTGTGTCTTCCAGTTTTTTTCATAGATTTGATGATTTTCTAGGAGCCCCTGTGGGTTAGAAATTGCTGATCACGTTCTACGGACGATTGTATTGATGGGAATTCGGCAAAGGTGGAACTGAAATATTTTTTTTACAATGTCAGAACGTGTTTTTGGAATTTCAAACGATTGTCTCGAAACGTATAGACAATTTTCTTTCGTATATCTGGTTAAGTGTTACCTACTAGTTCTTAAGCAACCAAGAACTACCCACAAATATACTATTTCATTTTCGTTATGAGGTCGTGTACTCCAAATTGAAAAGTTACGATTTTGTCCACTAAAACTTCCATTTCTTTAGACATCTTGAAGTTACGGAGGAGAATGTTTCTTCTCACCTTTTGTGCAATACACACAAATTGCAAGTGTAATGATGGGCTGGGGTAAGAGAATTTTTGGCCGAGGTAGAACCTCGTAGTTGCGCTACCATTTCCATCGTTTAAGAGGAATGTTCATATTACCAAGGTAAAAAACATGCCTGTGAGATCCATGGAAAACATCTGGAGCCGTAATGATGGGGATGAACTCTTTCTCTCCGGTGAGAAGGACGGCACTTAGTTGTGCACCAATGTACTATATGGTGATACAACGATGGTTCCGCGTAAAAAATAACGATTCTCTTAAACGAGATAATGTTTTTCTGAAAAACGCATAAAGACGGTTTATTAGATAGGTAGGGAGTTGATAAGTGATAATTATTATGGTGAATGACACCAAGAAATAACATTGATTACATAGTATTGTACTCAGGTGCTATTCCGTTATCCCCCCCCCCCCCCCCCCCCCCCCCAACTGCTTCACGACTTTCGCGACTGTTTCCCTTATCCTATACTCTTAAACGAGAAATTCTTGTATAAATCATCAGGGGATACATACCTCCCCATTTCGACTCGAAAACACAATCTGCACTGGTCAATCCTCCGGAGTGATCTCCGTGGTGTTCTGGGCCATTCTTAACAACGAAAGTTGCTTATATCTGGCCGTAACTGTGGAAGGTATAAAAAGACCCTTCGCTTACTGGCTGTAGCTCCACAAAAAGAAATTTTTATCCAGGTTTCATAGAACCCAAAACGATTTCTGTGGGCAAAATAATTCACATTTTGTTGAGAGAATTGGAGCACATTTAATACCTTTAATGCCTTTTCAAAGCTTATTAAAAATTTTGCTTGCTGGTTGTGGTTTTTTCAGTATCCACATTCAGCGTGTTTAGTACCTGCACTAACAAAAGAAGATATAGAATTACAAAATTAAATTATCTAGGTACCTAATCTGCTGGCAAAACTAAAAGTCTACGAGATTTAAACATTCTTAACGACGAAAGTTGCTTATATCTGGCCGTAACTGTGGAAGGTATAAAAAGACCCTTCACTTACTGGCTGTAGCTCCACGAAAAGAAATTTTTATCCAGGTTTCATAGAACCCAAAACGATTTCTGTGGGAAAAATAATTCACATTTTGTTGAGAAAATTGGAGCACATTTAATACCTACGCCTTTTCAAAGCTTATTAAAAATTTTGCTTGCTGGTTGTGGTTTTTTCAATATCCACATTCAGCGTGTTTAGTACCTGCACTAACAAAAGAAGATATAGAATTACGAAATTAAATTATCTAGGTACCTAATCTGCTGGCAAAACTAAAAGTCTACGAGATTTAAACATTCTCCTTCCCTGAAGCTCAGTCTCTGGATCTTTGACCATAGTTTGTTTACCTCAACAGAACCCAGGAAGACCAATGGAAGTTGTGAAATTCTTGGTTCGCTCTTGTTTGTCCGCTATTATAAAATGGTTGATTTGTCTGCTGTTCTGAAGGTGGTTTGGCAACGTCGCAGATATCAAAGTGGTCGCCACTTAGTCCGTGATTTGTAATTGTATATCTCGGTTGGCACATATATATAGTGATATGAAATTTTCTGGAAGATTGCCACAGGTATAGCATTGTGGGATTCAGTAAATAACCATTAAAATGAAATAAAAATATCCTTGCTGTTTTTAAATGTCATTCGAATCAATATACACCATAAAATAAATATATACACCAGGGAATAATGAGGGTGCCTCCTAACTTCAATATTGTATGGGTGCCACAATGTTGGAATATTTATTTATATACATATACACCAGGGAATAATGAGGGTGCCACATTACTTCAATATTGTATGGTTGCCACATAAGACGGTGACTTGAAATTCTCAAGAATGGTGCCACAAGTATAGCATTATGGGATTCAGTAAATAACCATTGAAATGAAATAAAAAGTATACCTTGCTGTTTTTAGAGGTCATTTGAAGCAATATACACCATAAAATACATATATACACCAGCGGATAAGGGGGGTGCCTCCTAACTTCAATGTATGAGTTATCCACAGAGCCCACCCTTCTGATCAGAGAAGTTAGGTATTTTTACTATAAGCTCCTCGCTGAACCGAACATTCTATTTCCTCAATCTGTTTAACTGGTTAGGTGGTGTTTTACGTAGAATTTTTATCATAATAAGTTTGAGAGACAAACTAAATCACTCGCGACGAAGTTGTGGAAACCCATTTCAAAACGGAAGTTAGTGAAAAACCGTTGTCTATTTCCACAAAAAATAAAGAGTTACAATGTTAAATCGATTTCGACGGTTAGGCCATCATCAGTAACAAATAATAACTGAAGACACATTACAAAGGACACAGCTTTTATAGTCACCGGTGAAGGGAGATTGAATCCCTTTGGCCAGTGAAAGGAAAGGGGCAGAAGTTACTACCAATTAAGTGCAAACAAAGTGAAGAGAGATTATAGCTAATCAGATTAAGTGAAAGGGGGGAAATAACTCACTATGGTTTCAACAGTGTGAAGGGATAATGCCAAGGTTTATAGAAATGGACTTATCAGTGGTGAGATATATTGAGGGGTATCCTCATTCAAACATTTACCAGATCTGTCACTTTTGATCATTTCGAACTTTTCAAGTACATTCAACATACATCCCTTTGGACCTTAATGAAGAAATTCTACGAACCGTCTATCTGTCAAATCAAAATTGTAACTATGATTGGATTCCTTAAGATGTTTCGCAAATGTAGACTTACCCTTATTTTCCCTGAAATCCTCCTGATGCTCGTCTATTCTTTCCCTGAATTTCCTAACAGTGTGACCGCAATATTCGAGGCCACAAGAACATTTTAGTTTATAAACTCCACTTTTATCCTGAACATTGATTTTGTCCTTAATGGATCCTAGTAATGCTTTACGAGTATTTTTAGTTTTAAAACCTACTTTGTAACCTCTCGATCATAGAACTTTGCCGATTTCATCAGAAATTTTCCCATAATAAGGTATTACTTATCCATTGCTTTTCTTCTAAATTTACATCTTCCCTAGCCAGATTGGAAACTTTTTCCTAAGAACCTTATCCCATATGTTATCAACGAGATCTCCTCCATACCCGTTACTAGCCGTCATGCTTTTGACAATGGATTTTTCTTTTGATAAATTTTGTTGCCTCATTGGAATAGATAGTGCTCGGTTGATCATACTATGGAAGGCTTCATGCTTGTGTCGGTTGGAGGTACGATCGGGCTTCTTGTCTCGCCCCCCCTTACTCTAATGTGTACTTGATAATTTTGTTCTAATATTTCACTACCTAATATTTTTCAAACCCAGATAACGAGTGTTTTATGTATTTCTTTGTTTAGATCTCGATCCAAATTGGGAGATCAAGATGGATCCTGTTGACACAGATGAGGAGATTCTGACTGATCCCCTTTCAGCTGTTGATCACTCAAAAGGTAACAGCTTCCCTGAAGGAACGGCCAGAATACCGTGATATTAGATTCAGAAGGAGCACTTCTAATTTATTATTTTCAAGGTTGATCAGAAATTGATGACATTACAAAATACCCTGCTTTGCATTCATTTTGAAAAACCAGAATCAAGGAGTTGAGTTTTAATGAATAACTGTTTTTATCAGCAATAAGGTATGACAACTATGGTAAACATATGTATGAACTTGAAATAAGTGTAAACCTCAAACTTTGCATTGATCAGGATGACTCCCAACGCAATTCACATAGGGTTATGCTTTCCAAAGTTTCCTGTATATTACATACCCGGCCCCATCAGAAGATCTGAGATCCTCATTGCTTACTCAGCTTCATGGATAAATTCATCTTTATCCAGCAGTCTCCAAGTACTTCATTATGATTTCAGCCAAGTAGTTTAATTAGGAAAGCAGTTAGACTCAGATGATGAGCAGCTCTGCACCTTGCCAAAGGCTATTTAGCAGTCTCGATGAGGCCGCCATTAAAATATCAACATCATAGGCTTAATGGGATAACAATTCGCGTCAGAGATCATGCTGCTGATCCAAGTAGCTTCTCATGCTGCCATGTTTACCCACCAGTCAATAAATTAAATTCATTTCATAGTACAGCTGTGATGGTTGAATGTTTCATGAGTTATCCACAGAGCCCACCCTTCTGATCAGAGAAGTTTGGTATTTTTACTATGAGCTCCTCGCTGAACCGCACGTTCTATTTCCTCAATCTATTTAACTGGTTGAGTGGATTTTTACCTAGAATGTTTATCATAATGAGTTTAAGAGATCCTTAAAATGTTTTCAAAGAACACTTTAAAAACTTGAAGGTTATTACTACAGATTTAGTACAGCACAACTTTTGATATGGGTAGTTAAAAAATTACATTATTTCTTTTTTTTCGGAATTGAGAGAGATAATATTTTGGGTTTTACCCCATTATCAGTCAAACTGAAACAAATTGAAATACATCAAATACCGAGAACACTTCTACCACTAATATATCTATCGCTTTTAGACAAGGAAAAATACTTATATACCTATCACGCGTTCATAGAAAGATAAGAATTCACATCTATATAGTCTTACTATTGTTACTAGCGGTACTAATCCTATAGATTGAAGAACTAAACCGTACATAAATATCATTACAAAAGGAGGCGTGGGCTGTTTAGGCAATATTTTGTTTAATGAACACGCTTTTTCTGCATTCCCCCCTCCATTTTCCCCTTTCTGTCGCGAAATTAAAAATTTTTGAGCTTCGTTGGACAACTGGATTAAAATTGGGATCGGACGAATTTAGACTCAAATGGGGTTTTCCTTAGATTTGGTTTTAGAATGGTTTGAAATGGGTTTGTTGTTCAACTCAGTTATTTTTCTGTTACGGTTGGGTCGTCCCACAACCCTACTTGATCAATTCTAGTAGGGCGTCCCTCTGGCAGAAGAAGCGTTTTCCTATGTTACCTAGTTTCAAAGGGACATCCTGAATAAGAGGGCAATTAATTCAAGGTTAAAAGGGTTTTTACTGTACCCTGTAATTTTGTTGGCCTTCTTCACTACGAAATATTTATAACACCAGGCTGATGAGTGTTATGTATATCTTTGTTTAGGTCTCGATCCAGATTGGGAGATCAAGATGGAGCCTGTTGACACAGACGAGGAGATTAAGACTGATCCGCTTTCACCTGTAAAAGAATCGAAAGGTAACAGCCTTCCTGAAAGGACAACCAGAATGTCGTTATATCAGATTTAAACGGAGAAACTCTTATATTTAAATCATCAGGTTTATTTGCAGTGTTTCTTGGTCAGCACTTCATCATAAAAAAAAACAGCTTTGATTATTGCAAAAACCAAATCTACAGAAGTTGAGGTGTGAGGGTGCGTCCATAGCGCACCCGCCTCTCATTTTATTGCCGTAGACGAGCGGGGAGGAAAAGTGCTGAGAGAAATGTATGCCCCATGGTCGTTGCGCATCTGCTTGCCTGCTTTAAGGGCAGGGTCAAATCAAATTTGGAAACTATTGAAAACTCTTCATGTTCCTTTTTCTCGGGCTATACTAAACCGTTTGCCTTGATTTTTTAAAAATTATTATTATCAAGAATTTATTTCTCTAAAAATGGTACCATGGATATCCTGGTACTATGAAATGGAAAAAAAGCTGAGGTTGTGGTTAGGAAAATAGCTCTAAATTCATGGTTCTAAGCCATGGACACGGAGAGCCTTTCGATAAGGTTTTTGAGAAAAATACGCAAAATCGTTGATCGATTGAAAAGAATCAGAAAAAAAGAAACATAAGTGCCAAAAAACGTGATTTTCTGAAAGTGAATGATTTTCATCCCCAGACGTCATATCGGACTCGTAAATAGAGATTTTTTATTGTTCCCATATCTCTACCCGTGTATGAAAAAAGGGTGAATTTTTGCGTCAACGCATAGAACAATGTGTGTAAGAGGATGAGGCCTACCTACAGGTAGACGGGGAAAATGCGTTTGTCAGTTTTTGTTCTTCCCTTAAGATTTTCCGGTTAACACGTAGAGCATCGTCTAGAACGAGCAACTGCAGCGTATTTTTACATGTACACAAATAACCTAACGCTATCGTCACGTCAAAGTCTCTTCAGTATTTCAGTGTCAATGATGTCTCTTGAATTTGAGATTGAGTGAAGAAGATTGAATTCTTTTCACTTTCTGCTTTGTCAGCTATCTACACAGGCATCGAATAGCTAGGTTCGAGAAATTGATATAATAGACCTTAGGAAAAAATCGTATTCGCTAAAGCCCATGTTTCGTTAAGGGGACCCGGCACCGACCCCCCTCCCTCCCTTAATAGACCTCTTTTTATAGGCGTTTTCCTCAGCCCCCCTGCAACTGATTTCAGTGCTTTTTTTTTTTTCTTTGTGTTCCTTATATTCTCACTTTTCAATTAACATAGGGGTTTCCAGGTATCTCAAAAACACGAATTCGTAGGTATCATGGAATAAATGTCATATTTTTTCTTACTTCAGAAACATCTAGCGGCAGTTGAAATCAAAATTTTGTAAAACCGCTACGTCAATATCTTGGCCCAGATCTCTTCTTCAAAACAAAACAAAAATCAACCGAACAGGGTCAAACGTTCCGAAGAAAAACGCCCGTGAGCATGAAAAAACATTTCTTTACAGGAGAGCAGAAAAACCAACAGCATCCATCTTTTCATGACGTCGCAACGCATTATGCAAATAGAAGCTGTTTTTGCTTTCCCTAGACCTATCTGAAATGAAGTGTTGTATCATGATAGCTTAACTATGTCATCCATGGATAATATAAACATAATACCCATGGTTGTAGCCCAGTCAAATAAAGACAAAGAAGAAATTGATGAAGAGACTCTTATCATTCGACCCTTATCATACATCTTACATCTTATTGGTTCCTTTGTGATTTTTAGTGGCCCAATTTCGTTTTTACGTTTTCTTTTGATTATTTATTGAAAATGAGTGGTTCTAAACGAATTTTCAAATAAAACAAAGGACCAGTAAACCGTTATTCAAGAATAAAGACGACAGAGCAACCATCTAGCCAGCCTATGCTGCCGGCCTGTACTTAAACAAAAAATTTATGCATTTGTAAGCATAAATTTGACT
Source organism: Adelphocoris suturalis (assembly GCA_030762985.1). Classification (NCBI taxonomy): domain Eukaryota; kingdom Metazoa; phylum Arthropoda; class Insecta; order Hemiptera; family Miridae; genus Adelphocoris; species Adelphocoris suturalis. The sequence goes on along the minus strand of CM061050.1, from coordinate 51,596,601 downwards.
ATGTTATTGAATTTAACTGAGTGATTTTTTTTTTATTTTAAATTTTGGTTGTTTTGTTTCGCAGGGATAAAAGTTTGAATTTCTTATTGTATTATATTTCACTAAATACCTTGGAGTATCTATTTTTATTACTAAACCGTTTTAAAGCTTAATTTCTAATGTTTCATTTTAGTTTTGGCACTTTTTTGTTACAAGACACAACATAGTGTCACACCCGTCCATGGCTTTTGGTGCTATAAAAACTCGGCGCTCCGCGCCTCGCCAGGGGGCAAGCCCCCTGGACCCCCGGTTACCTCTATTTACATACTTTGGACGAAATTATTGAAACACAGAATGTGTTTGCGTTGTCGCGCAACCAAGTGACAACCAAACAAGCGTCATTGTTTACTATTCATTTATAACATCAATTTATATAGTTATAGTATGAAACTACGAAAAAAAAATACGAAATAAATTCGTGATAAATCAAGAGCGATTTATCAAGTAAATGTCCTAAAGAGGCTACATACGAAATTACAGCTTCCTAGAGTGTAAAGTATAGAAATTAGCTTTAAAAGCCACTCATCTGATCCGGACCCTGGACATCGTCAAGTAAATGTCCTAAAGAGGCTACATACGAAATTACAGCTTCCTAGAGTGTAAAGCATAGAAATTAGCTTTAAGAGCCACACATCTGATCCGGACCCTGAGCATCGTCAAGTAAATGTCCTAAAGAGGCTACAAACGAAATTACAGCTTCCTAGAGTATAAAGTATAGAAATTACCTATTCAAATTATTTAACCTCCGCTTCACAAATCAAACCGTTTTCGTAATACTCAGATCACCTGCTATGAATCAAATCATCGAAACACAAGCTCAATGAAATCATCAGAAATTAACAAGCGGTTGCAATCATGTTCACAATATCAATTATTGAGAATGATCACCTGTGTGTAAACAATTATTTATATAACCATGCTCATAACTCAGTTTGTTGGACACGCACTTCGCAGTAGTTAACATAATATTGTTGGATAAATCGAGAGCTTTCGAACGAATGGTCAACGAATTTTGTGGGATGAAAAACGACGATGTACCATTTCCCTAGCAACGACTCGGTTGTACGTGAAAATCATCCGTCACACATTTCGTTACCATCCCGCGTTCCATTTTCGGCTAGTTAGTCCATGGCTAAAACACATTCTGTGTTAAAAATATCAACTGTCGTTTGAATGCTGTTGTAAGGGATGAAACTTGTTTTAGTGGTGGTACTTTATTTTATTTTGACATTTTCATGTCTTTGCTTTGGCACATAAACTAAAAAAACGTCACGGAAAATAATTGCTCACGAAAATTGCTCACGAAAATTGTCCCAAGTGGCCACAACGATGATTATGACCATCAGAAATGACGTTTTTACCTAATGATCCCACGATTCTGAGATTTGGTATGTGGGCCCTTGAGGGACTTCTGAACACAACTGACCGATTGCAGATCAGCTGAGTGGCTCTAGAATCCAGTTTTTTCCCTAATGATCCCACGATTCTGAGATTTGGTATGTGGGCCCTTGAGGGACTTCTGAACACAACTGACTGATCCCAGATCAGCTGAGTGGCTCTAGAATCCAGGTTTTTCCCTAATGATCCCACGATTCTGAGATTTGGTATGTGGGCCCTTGAGGGACTTCTGAACACAACTGACCGATCCCAGATCAGCTGAGTGGCTCTAGAATCCAGTTTTTTCCCTAATGATCCCACGATTCTGAGATTTGGTATGTGGGCCCTTGAGGGACTTCTGAACACAACTGACCGATCCCAGATCAGCTGAGTGGCTCTAGAATCCAGTTTTTTCCCTAATGATCCCACGATTCTGAGATTTGGTATGTAGCCCCTTGAGGGACTTCTGAACACAACTGACCGATCCCAGATCAGCTGAGTGGCTCTAGAATCCAGTTTTTTCCCTAATGATCCCACGATTCTGAGATTTGGTATGTAGCCCCTTGAGGGACTTCTGAACGCAACTGACCGATCCCAGATCAGCTGAGTGGCTCTAGAATCCAGTTTTTTCCCTAATGATCCCACGATTCTGAGATTTGGTATGTAGCCCCTTGAGGGACTTCTGAACACAACTGACCGATCCCAGATCAGCTGAGTGGCTCTAGAATCCAGTTTTTTCCCTAATGATAAGAAAATAATAAGAAAACACACATGAAAATGTCCCAATGTGTTGCAGACTCGTATGCAAGCATTTAATATACGTTGGTTTCCCTATTTCAAAATCAGATGAAAAACAGTGGAAATTAAGGTCGTTACAAGGATTTCACATAGGCGCAGGCGCAGTAGCTATTAATGATACAATTTCAATTGAGTATGATCGTAGTTTTAGTTGGCTGGCAAACGTCATAAGCCCGTCCAGACTCCTCGGCGTGTCCTATTTCGAGTTGCCACAACCTATACTTCTATTTTTTAATCACTTAAGGTTGTGACAGCATAATAAAAATTTTTTTGTGGTACAAATTGCACAAAAACATAATTATAAGGGAAAAACAATTTTTTGTGTGTTGGTGTGAACCAAAGGTGCCCCATATGATTGAAAACCATTTTTTATGTTGTTCTGCTACTTAATATCTTAGTTTTGAAGTATTAAAAAGTCAATTACATTCTTATTTCAATATTTTATGAACTTTCACACATACTGGACGGGAGTGACAAGTATGGACAGGCGTGACACAAAAATAATGCAAACTGTTCAGTCGTAATCTATGCCTTCGATGTCTCTCTCTCCACTGCTTTCTTTGAACATTTGCACTTCTTCTATCCATTTTTGAAATAGGCTTTATTTGTCCACTTTCTTTTCTTTGATCATTTCTAAGTTTTTCTCTCAAACGGTACTCAAGGTTATTACACAAAACTCCTTTTTGATTCAAATCATAAGACATAAGTGCCAGTTAACATATTTATAATTAAAAATATATAATTATATAAGGGATTATAAATGTGTTAACTTGCAGAAATTTCAGTCACTACCGTCCAGGCGTTTTAATGTAGAGTCTGGACGGGCAGGACAGAATCATGGACAGGCGTGACATGGACGGCAGTGACATTCAGGGACATTTTGCTCCCCGTGAGTGGTAGAACTGGCTTTGCCGGCTAGAATTCTATTTCTAACCTGTCCATTATACAAGCAAACAAAAGTACATTAGACATAATATTTACAGCTAGTTTAAATGATCTAAACATTGTGGACGTTCTGTGACACCTATGAATTATAAATTACACACTTACCTTAGTAAACAGATTATTTCTCATGGAAATAAAAGTAAAATCCTTGTGCAGAAACACAGACCCACTACAACAACAGTACACATCTCACAACTGGAAACATGGCCTTAGGGTTGCCAATATCGTAAGCTGAAATGCCTTAAATTGCACGGACGGTAGTGACAATACTTCCCAGGGACAGGTTTATTTTACCAAGTGAACGGTAAATTAAAAACTTTAAAAAATTATATTTCAAGTTATTGTGAACTAAAATAGTTGATTGTTTTCAAACAAGTACATTTAGTTAGAAATAAAAGTCGAAGACGGTTTGGTAGAGCTTTAAAGTTACAGTTTTAGGTCTAGGGACAAAGGACGGGCGTGACTTTTTTAATTTCGAAATATTATGAAAAAATACTATCTTAATTGAAATATGTAATATTATATTGCTACTAGATTGCCCTAGATATTTATATTTTGATAAAATACTCATGAATAGTCCTAGAATAGTTTATCTATTGTAAAAAGGCCAGGGACAACAAAATTAAAATTTAAAAAAAAATCACTCAACTGTTCCCTAAATGTTAATACATCGGTTTATGAAAGAAAAAAAGTCGATTTTTCTCAAATTTTTTGCTACCGGGTCCCCTTAAATATATCGGTTTTTGTCTGATCACCGATGTTAAGCAACTTCGGGCTTGGTTAATACTTGGATGGGTGACCGTCCAGGAGCTCCATAACTAAAGCATCTTTTATATTTTTTGTCTCATCATTCAATTTTTCATCTATTTACATCAAGCGTACTTAATCAGGCCTCATGGAATAGTTCATTTGGAGTGCCTTCCCTGCTTCATCAAATCGTTGTATCTGACAATCTGAGCACAAATTCTACTAGCAACCTACTCAATGTTTTATTGAAGTGACAACAGCTTTTAAATAAAAACGTATTATCTAAACCCAAACCTGCACGTTGTGTGAATCTTTACATTGGCAGATACAACTTAGTTGTAATTAATGTACATGCGGATGTCCCCAAAGAACAGGTACCTACATACTTTAAAATCGGAAAAGTATCTACAACTGCATTCTTTCCCAAGTAGGTGAACAGGATATCTGGTTGTTGGACTAAGTAGATACTTTGTTCATGTAATCAACTGAATTTGATTCAATATTACGAGTACAATTATATTTATCATAGGTTTTTACTTTTTTCGACTAATAAAAGTGGAAATGGGAATCGTTATTATGCGGCAGTCAGAGGGAGAACAAATGCTCTTTCATGTATGGCCACCTTTGCGTCAGGTTATGATGACTACGCATTGGTCAGGCTTCTAAAGAAAGCATTTTACCCACCTACGGGTAAGTAGGCCTCTTTCCCATGCATGCGCAGTTGGTATTTTAGTAGGTAGGTATCTGTTCTTTTTAGGCATCTGCATGTAAATTTCATACAACAAAGTTGTATCTGCCAATGTAAAGATTCAGACAACGTGCAGGTTTGTGTTTAGATGATACGTTTTTGTATAAAAGCTGTTGTCAGTTCAATAACAAATTGAGTCGGTCGTTAATAGAATTTGAGCTAGGTTCCCACTCAGAAGCTTTGTTCCAACAAGGACAAAAGGAGAGGAGCTCAGAGCTCGAAATTGCGTTCCAACAAGGTTATGGGGTTGAGAGCTCCGTGTTCCAACAGATCTTAGAGCGCCCCCAGAGCTGCTCTGGGGGTGCCCCAAGCAGCCCCAAACTTTTGACGGGGTCTCATCGAGAGCTCCGAGCCCTACGCATGCGCATTTTAAAATAACCTGCTAAGCATGGGTAAACTACAATCCGCGTAACCTTCTCTAAACTGTTTCCACCTTCTCTACTACGTTTGTTATCACATCTCTCTCACGTTTGTTATCACATCCGCGTTACGTCAATCATCAACTACCGTTAACGCGTTTTGACCTCTCGGGTGAGCTCTGAAGTGTTCCAACAACTACGAAAGTGGGTGACTTGGAGCTAACCCCACAGCAACTCTGGAGGAGCGGGAGTTGCTCTCGAAGCGTTGTTGGAACAAAGCTAGATACGACGATTTGATAAATCAGGGAAGGCACTCAAAATGAACTATTACATGAGGCCTGATTAAGTAAACTTGATGTAGATAGATGAACAATTTAATAATGAGACAAAAAATAAAATAGATGTCAGAATCGCGGCACTCCTGGACTGCTACCCATCCAAGTACCAACCAAGCCCGGTGTTGCTTAACTTCGATAATCAGACAAGAAGTTCGGTAGTCAGACAAGATGGAGAATGAGATGAATGATGATGGAGATGGAGTTGGTGAATATATATATATATATATATATATATATATATATTTTTTTTTTTTTTTTTTTTTTTTTTTGTCATAGGTCTGTTAATTACTCGAACCTAGCTATTCGATGCTTGTGAAGATAGCTGATAAAGCAGAGTGTAAATGTAAAAAGAATATTCAATCTTCTTCTACTCGATCTCGATTTCAAGAGTATCATTGACATTGAAATACTAAAGAGACTTTAGCGTGACAATAGCATTTGGTCATTTGTGTACTTTTGCGTAGAAATTCGTGAAAAGCTAGCATCTGCAGGTGCTTGCTCTAAACACTGCTCTACGTGTTGGGGAAATCGTACGGGAAGAACAAAAACTCTAATTTCCTAAACTCTCTCCTTGTTGATATGAGATTGACTATTTCTGGCGTGATCATGATCAAGCCAATAAAATTTGAATCTGAAGAAGAATAATGCAACAGCTTATTTTCGTACCTCCATAAATTGTTGTTTTTGTCTTGTGAAAATGCCCCGTTCCAACTGTATTTAAACCCCCCCAGTGCGTGTGGGTTCTGTGGTAGGTGAATCAACAAATGACGCCGGTTAACTTGAGAAGTCGTCACCCCCGACTCCTGAAATTCCGTCACCTCCGACTGCTGTCACTCCCAGGCCATCCACCTCCACTTCAAATGTGCATTTGGTATAGAACCTGGCAAGTTCTGCGTGGAGATGCTGAAGAAAATGGACGAAGAAAGGCTTCAAAAAGCAGCAATCAAAGCTCAGGAAAATACCAGAGAAGGCAGAATCCGGAGAACGCAACTGAGGAGGAGATGGGAAGACCAGTTCACCGAGGAAAGAGATGACCCGGCGTACGGTGCAGGAGTGTCTGGAGACCGACTGCCAGTGGCGCCGCCAGCGCGTTCTGTCGAGATTTTATGCAACTTCCTCTTATCTCTACCTACTAACTCCGTTTTGTATCATCTTGTACTCGCAGTCTCCTTGTGACAAAGTACTTGTGTCTCCATGGAGTTGAAATATAGCTACTTTTAATGAGCAGATTATTATTTAGAATAAGTAATTATACGAAAATTTGCTCATACGATCATGCTGCATGACAGGAATTTTTTGTTATAAAATTTGTCTTATTCATTGTATTTTTAAAGGATATCAGTGATTCAGTATGGGTATCAATATAAGACACAGAAAAAAAAGAAAAAAGTAAATTAAAATCAGTGGGTATTCGAAATCAATCCTTTTAGTGAAATATAGATTAGTTGGATTAAGAGATGGGAGTTGAGTTTAAAAGTATATAAGTATATTTCGCAGGTTTGAAAAAAGAAAGAAGTTTAGTGGCCCCAGTTTGGAATCGAGCCAGAGATCTTCTGGTTTGTAGTCGAAAGTATTAGCCACTCGGCTACGGAGGACCTTCGCAATACTTCATAACTAAAGTACCGTCATTGCCAGGCGTTAATTGGGGGGGAGTTCGGTTGGACGGAGCACGGATATAGTAGGTAGGTACGCTGTAAGAGGTAGTTGCAAAAACTCTCGACAGAACGCGCTGGCGGCGCCACTGGCAGTCAGTCTCCAGACACTCCTGTACGGTGCTGGCCTCCACTGATGTGCACCGACCTTGGTCTCTTCAAAGATTTTTTTGATCCACTTCCCGTTTAATTTTTTCATGATTTTTTATTAGCGTGTGTGTGTGATTTAATGTTGAAAAGTTCCGGTCATGTAGCGTAATAGTATGAGTGATGTGTAGTGAGTTTGTGGTCGGGTGTGGTGCATGGTGTGTGCTAAGCTAGCGAGGAGGCGGGAATACCAGCGTGTCCAGAGATTGTGGAGAAAGCATCCGGCTCGTGCAGCTGCAGAGGTACTGGAGGGAGCTGGGGAAGAACAAGTTATGCCCCCCCTCCAGGAGTTTGTGGATTACTGGGAGCCACTTATGAGTGCTCCCAGCCACAACTCTGGCGGGCCAGTGGTACCCCCAGCTTCCACCAGGGATTCCTTACGCAGCATCATGTGCACACCGGTGCTTCATGACGAGGCACATAAGTGCCGTGTCAAAAACTCCACTTCTGCTGGGCCCGATGGTATTTCCGCCCGACGCTGGAATAAAGCTCCTAAGAATGTTAGGCTGCTCATCCTCAACCTGTTGCTACTATCTGGAAGACCCCCGAAAGCGTTGACCCGTACCCGGACAATTTTCATCCCAAAGAAAGGGGGAAGTGGGCCTGGAGGCTACCGTCCAATTTCTATTTTGTCGGTGGTCTTCCGCCACTTCCAAAAGGTTCTGGCATCTCGCCTCCAAGTGGCTGGTGTCATAGGTGACGTGCAGAGAGCATTTCGGCCAGCAGATGGCACAGCGGAGAATCTAACAGTTCTCCAAACTGTCATTTCGCTGGCCCGTATCAAGAAACGGCAGCTCCATCTTGCCACTCTGGACGTCGCTAAGGCCTTTGACACAGTTAGCCACTTTGCCCTGACCGATTGTCTTCGTGGTGTCGGGGCACCTACTCGTTTAATTGAGTATGTTGCCTGTCTGTACCACGAAGGCGTGACGGTCCTCGAGGCACGAGGTGAGATGTCAGGGGATGTTGTTATTGGGCGCGGGGTACGCCAGGGGGATCCTCTGTCGCCACTCCTCTTCAACCTGGTCGTGGATACGGCCTTGGGTAAGCTGCCAGCTGAAATAGGGTTTGATCTCGCCCCTGGGGTGCGAGTAGGTGCATTGGCTTGCGTGCGGGTGGGTGGGCAGGCGTGCGTGTGTTCCAGACCTTAGGGTTGAGATAAAAATTTAGTCCTTGCTCCAAAAAATCAAGCTTTCTAAACAAAAGGTTGAGTTCGTTGGCCAGCACTTTTTGAGTACATTAAATTGTTCAAATTTCTAGAAATGGCTAAAAACTGCTAAAAAGCGTTAAATCCTTATTTGTTGGAGGAACATTACTCAAACAAAGTTTATTAACTGTAAAATAGAACATTAAAAAATTTATGTACGAAATTATGCCGAAAAATGTACTTGAATTTCATCAAAGTTTGCTAAAAATACCGTTAGAAACTGCCAAAAAAGCTAATAATCCAAGATCACTTTTGGAATAGCAGATTACTAATTAGAATATGTTTTATGCCATAATATTAATGGTTATCAATTTCTTTTTATCCAAAAAGCCAATTTAACATTATACAATACGGTAATTTATAAAAAATCAATCCCCCTTTCACGCTGTATGATTGGAACTTTTTTAAATTTAAATCTATTCATGTTTTTTTTTTTTTTTTTTTTTTTTTACTCCCTGATATAACAACACTAACACTACTTAATTAACTGATGTCTATGGTAGATCAGATTCCAGAAACTACTTCGTGTGTGCGTTGAATATAGTGAAAAAGTTTACGTTTCTTTCACAGGTGAGAAGGGCTATGCCTGCGATAGCTGTGACTATCAAGCTAGTGATCGTAGAATATTGAAACGTCACCTAACAACACATAAAGTTTTGTTATTGCTATTCCCTGATATAACAACACTAACGCTACTTCGTTGACTATGGTAGATCAGATTCCAGAAACTTCTTCTTGTGTCTGCTGGATATAGAGAAAAAGTTTATGTTTCTTTCACAGGCGAGAAGCTTTATACCTGTGGTCGCTGTGACTTTCGATCTAGTCGGCTTTCTCTTCTAAAAAGACACCTGAGAACACATACCTGTTTGTTTTCCTCATTCTCTGATATAATAACACTAACCTTACTTCATTATCTGATGTTGTCTATCGTTCATCAGATTTGCTATAACTTGAAACTCTCAGTAAGGAAATGATTGCAAATCATAGAGCATTTTTATATTCTGATTTTAGAACTAACGATAATGATGAACTGAGTTACGATATTGTAAAAGAACAGGTGGTTGCTTGGGAACACTAATGATCACTTTGGAAGTAGCAAATAATAATTCTGAGTTGGATGTTGATATTACAACAAGATTCCAGACACTACCTTTTGTATTTGCTGAATATACTGCTGTGACAATCTTGACGTTTCCTCGACAGGTGAGGAGCCCTATGCCTGTGATAGCTGTGACTTTCGAACCAGTTATCCTCAAAGTCTGAAAGATCACCTAAAAACCCATGCAGGTTTGTTTTTGTTACTCCCTCATAAAACAACACTACTTCATTAACTGATGTCTATGGTAGATCAGATTCCAGAAACTACTTCCTGTGTGTGCTGAATATACTGGAAAAGTTTATGTTTCTTTCACAGGTGAGAAGCCCTATGCCTGCGATAGCTGTGACTATCGAGCTAGAGATCGTGGTAGTCTGAAACAACACCTAAAAAAACATACAGGTTTGTTTTCCTCACTCTCTGATATAATAACACTAACCTTACTTTATTATCTGATGTTGTCTATCATACATCAGATTTGTTATAACTTGAAACTCTCAGTAAGGAAATGATTGCAAATCATAGAGCATTTTTATATTCTGATTTTAGAACTAACGATAATGATGAACTGAGTTACGATATTGTAAAAGAACAGGTGGTTGCTTGGGAACACTAATGATCACATTGGAAGTGGCGAATATAATTCTGATTAGGATGTTGATATTACAACAAGATTTCAGATGCTACATCTTGTGTCTGCTGAATATAGAGAAAAAGTGTATGTTTCTTTCACAGGCGAGAAGCCCTATGCCTGTGATAGCTGTGACTATCAAGCTAGTCAACTTAGTAATCTCAAACGTCACCTAAAAACACATACAGGTTTGTTTTTGTTACTCCCTCATAAAACAACACTACTTCATTAACTGATGTCAATGGTAGATCAGATTCCAGAAACTACTTCTTGTGTGTGCTGAATATACTGGAAAAGTTTATGTTTCTTTCACAGGTGAGAAGCCCTATGCCTGCGATAGCTGTGACTATCGAGCTAGAGATCGTGGTATTCTGAAACAACACCTAAAAAAACATACAGGTTTGTTTTCCTCACTCTCTGATATAATAACACTAACCTTACTTTATTATCTGATGTTGTCTATCGTACATCAGATTTGCTATAACTTGAAACTCTCAGTAAGGAAATGATTGCAAATCATAGAGCATTTTTATATTCTGATTTTAGAACTAACGATAATGATGAACTGAGTTACGATATTGTAAAAGAACAGGTGGTTGCTTGGGAACACTAATGATCACATTGGAAGTGGCGTATAATAATTCTGAGTTGGATGTTGATATTACAACAAGATTCCAGAAACTACCTTTTGTATTTGCTGAATATAGTGACAATCTTGACGTTTCCTTGACAGGTGAGAAGCCCTATGCCTGTGATAGCTGTGACTTTCGAACTAGTTATCCTCATAATCTGAAAGGTCACCTAAAAACCCATACAGGTCTGTTTTTGTTACTCCCTCATAAAACAACACTACTTCATTAACTGATGTCTATGGTAGATCTGATTTAAGAAACTACATCTTGTGTCTGCTGAATATAGAGAAAAAGTGTATGTTTCTTTCACAGGCGAGAAGCCCTATGCCTGTGATAGCTGTGACTATCAAGCTAGAGATCGTAGTAAACTCAAACGTCACCTAAAAACACACACAGGTTTGTTTTTTTACTCCCTCATAAAACCACACTACTTCATTAACTGATGTCTATGGTAGATCAGATTTCAGAAACTACATCTTGTGTCTGCTGAATATTGGAAAAAAGTTTATTTATTTATTTATTTATTTTTTTTTTTCACAGGCGAGAAGCCCTATGCCTGTGATAGCTGTGACTTTCGAACTTGTTATCCTCATAGTCTGAAAGATCACCTAAAAACCCATACAGGTTTGTTTTTTTCGTTCCATGATATAATAACATTAATACTACTTCATTATCTGACATCTATGTTACACCGAATTCCAAAAATTACCCAATGTTTTTGTATAATATTGCGTAATTTTCCGTTTCCTTGACAGGTGAGGAGCCTTATACCTGTGATCGCTGTGACTTTCGATCTACTCGGCTTTCTCTTCTAAAAAGACACCTGGGAACACATACAGGTTTGTTTTCCTCATTCTCTGGAATAGCACGAATCGCCTTGTAACTACGATATTCGTATCAGCTAATATGTTCCAATGGAATTCACGCTTCACGCAACCGGGTTCATTGGTAGTGGAAAGCGTTGATTCCTCTTTTGGGAGATGAAACTTTTTGTTTTGTCTCCAAAATAAAAATTTTCATTCGAATTCTACGTTTTAGACCATTCTGGACAACTTTCGAAAAATTGTCGGTGTGTGTATATGTCTGTCGTGTATACGCAAATCCTTGTAACAAGCTTAATTTCCATAATTTACAGCCGATTTTTATGAAATGTTCAAGGAATGTACTGGTTAGGATGTAAATGGTCCTCTATCAGTTTTGTTATTCCCAAATCAATACTTCACTCAGCGCATGCACAAACGTAAATTCCACCAAGTATCATTTTCTCACTCCACGTCGTCCGAACTTGCTCAAACTCGAAGGGTAGTTGGGAGAAGACGATTTGATAAACCCTTATAATTTCAACATGATTGGATCATTAGTAGCTAATGAGCATGAAATTCAAATCATTACTCCATTCTGCACACGGGCAAACGTAAATTACTTCAAGCATTATTTTGTGACGCCCTGGTCCTCCGATCCCGCTCAATTGTGGATAGTTGGGGGACGACGATTTAATCATTTAATATCAATTTCAGCATGATTGCATCATTAGTAGCTCCTGCTGTGTAATCCCAGTAACAAGCATCATTTCTAAATTCCATCCGATTTTGATGGAATTTATGTGTTGGTTGGGCTGTAGATTGCCCCCTGCCAATTCCATTTTTCTCAAATGCGCTAACGTAAATTTCTTCAAGCATAATTTCCCTGTTTCCTAAGTGACCGATTTCGACGTTCTACGTTACCTACATCTTGATTTACTATATTCCGCTATGGAGTTTTTCTATTATTGTTGAAACTATTTCAATGCTCTACACATTCATGTTATTTTCAGTAGGTAGGTACCTACCTACTTAAATGCCGTTATACTCGTAATTAGACCAGGGGGACAACTAAAGTGTAGATGTTTTAATTAATTGCACTAATTTTCCCTCTGCAGGTGCCTTTGAGCCAGAGGGGATGTTATATAGGGGAGGGGGTGAAAAAATGAGGTATCTTGGACACCATTGAACGAACTGTGATTGGGTGAATATGTTTGAATTATTCTAACTTAAATCACAGGCTACTTGAAATTTTTCAAATATGCTCCATTGGGGGTGTTTTAGGGGAGGAGGGGGGATGTGGTATCATTGTCATCACTGAACAAACCGGGGATCTGGGTAAGGAAATATATTTAAATTACTCTAACTTGAACCACAAGCAACTTAAAATTTCCCAAATCTGACCCAAAGGGGGTGTTTTGGGTGAGAAAGGGGGTGAAATGGGGTATAATGGACATCAGTAAATAAACTGAAGACGTGATTGCTGAAATATGTTCGGGTTACTCCAACTTGAATCGCAGACCAGGTACTTGAAATTCTCAAACCTGACCATTACGGTTTTGGGGGGAGGGGGTGAAATGGGGTATTTCGGAAATCTCTAAACAAACTGGAGCTGAATGGGTAGAAATGTTTGAAATCCTCTTACTTGAATCACAGACCACCTCAAGTTTTCCAATCTATAACCCATAGGGGGTGTTTGGGGGTGGGGGGAGAGATCATGGACATCACTGAATAAACTGGGGATTCGATTGCTAAACTATGTTACACTAACTCAAATCACAGGCTACTTGAAAATGTTCAAATCTGACCCAAAGGGGGTGTTCTCTTAGAGGAGGGGGGGAGGGGGGGGGGGGGTTGAAATGAATGATGATGAAATCTAGAGGATACTGAATAAACTGAGGACCTGATTGATTAAATATGTTTGGAATACTCTAACTTGAATCACAAACTACTTGAAATGTTCAAATCTGAACCATAACGGGTATTTTGATGGAGGGGTTGGGGTGGAGTGGGAATATCTTGAACATCATTGAATAAACTGAGGACCCGGTTGATAAAGTATGTTTGGATAACACTAAAAAACCACAGCCTACTTATAAATTTTCAATCCCGACCCATAGGGTAGTTTTTGGGGGAGGGGAACTTACCTAGGGGGTTGAGATTGAAAATTTATAAGTAGGCTGTGGTTTTTTAGTGTTATCCAAACATACTTTATCAACCGGGTCCTCAGTTTATTCAATGATGTTCAAGATATTCCCACTCCACCCCAACCCCTCCATCAAAATACCCGTTATGGTTCAGATTTGAACATTTCAAGTAGTTTGTGATTCAAGTTAGAGTATTCCAAACATATTTAATCAATCAGGTCCTCAGTTTATTCAGTATCCTCTAGATTTCATCATCATTCATTTCAACCCCCCCCCCCCCCCCTCCTCTAAGAGAACACCCCCTTTGGGTCAGATTTGAACATTTTCAAGTAGCCTGTGATTTGAGTTAGTGTAACATAGTTTAGCAATCGAATCCCCAGTTTATTCAGTGATGTCCATGATACCCCCATCTCTCCCCCCACCCCCAAACACCCCCTATGGGTTATAGATTGGAAAACTTGAGGTGGTCTGTGATTCAAGTAAGAGTATTTCAAACATTTCTACCCATTCAGCTCCAGTTTGCTTAGAGATTTCCGAAATACCCCATTTCACCCCGTCCCCCCAAAACCGTAATGGTCGGGTTTGAGAATTTCAAGTACCTGGTCTGCGATTCAAGTTGGAGTAACCCGAACATATTTCAGCAATCACGTCTTCAGTTTATTTACTGATGTCCATGATACCCCATTTCACCCCCTTTCTCACCCAAAACACCCCCTGTGGGTCAGATTTGGAAAATTTCAAGTAGCTTGTTATTCAAATTAGCGTAATCCAAACATATTCACCACTCAGATCTCCAGTTTGTTCAGTGATGACAAAGATACCCCTCCTCCCCTAAAACACCTCCTTTGGCTCAAATTTTAAAAACTTCAAGTAGCCTAGATTCTAATCAATGTACAGACAGACATACGATTATATATATATAATGGTAATGATAGAAAACGGCAGGTCGAAAAGGAATGAAATTAGCCTCAGAGGCCCCTGTTAGTCGATAAGTGTGCCTCTGTACCTCGTAATTATTTTGAGGTATCCCAAAGGGGCTTCATCTGAACTTCAGCACCATGAGTCAATTAGGAAAGAAATTAGCCTCAAAGGTTCCGAAACTGATCAGAGTCCCTCCATACTTTGTAATTGAATTAATTGTAGATGAGCAAAAGGAACTACAGTTTAGGTTCCAGCATCATGAGTGGATTGAGAAACAAATTAGGCTCAGAGACCCGTAGGTTGTCATCAATATGCCTTCGTAGATAGAGGCACCTGCAGAGGGAAAATTAGTGCAATTAATTAAAACATCTACACTTTAGTTGTTCCCCTGGTCTAACGGCATTAAGTAGGTAGCATTTAATAACATGAATGTGTAGAGCATTGAAATGGTTTCAACAATCATAGAAAAACTCCATAGCGGAATATAGTAAATCAAGATTGTAGGTAACGTAGAGTGTCGAAATCGGTCAATTAGGAAACGGGGAAATTATGCTTGAAGTAATTTACGTTAGCGCATTTGAGAAAAATGGAATGGGCAGGGAACAATCTACAGCCTAACCCACACAAAATTATTCCCAGAAAATTCCATCAAAATCGGATGAAATTTAGAAATGATGCTTGTTCCTGGTATTACACTTTTGCGCATGCGCAGGAGCTACTAATGATGCAATCATGCTGAAATTGATATTGAATGATTAAATTGTCGTCCCCCAACTAACCACAATTGAGCGGGATCGAAGGACCAGGGCGTCACAAAATAATGCTTGAAGTAATTTACGTTTGCCCGTGCGCAGAATGGAGTAATGATTTGAGAAGGATGAATTGATATGGAAACATCTACTGCCTAGCCCGCACATTCCCTGAAAATCTCATTGAAATCGGATGAAAGCTGTTGACTTTAGGCTCATTAAAAGGAATACACATTCGATCATGCTCATTAGCTACTAATGATCCAATCATGTTGAAATTATAAGGGTTTATCAAATCGTCTTCTCCCAACTACCCTTCGAGTTTGAGCTAGATCGGACGACGTGGAGTGAGAAAATGATACTTGGTGGAATTTACGTTTGTGCATGCGCTGAGTGAAGTATTGATTTGGGAATAACAAAACTGATAGAGGACCATTTACATCCTAACCAGTACATTCCTTGAACATTTCATAAAAATCGGCTGTAAATTATGGAAATTAAGCTTGTTACAAGGATTTGCGTATACACGACAGACATATACACACACAGACAATTTTTCGAAAGTTGTCCAGAATGGTCTAAAACGTAGAATTCGAATGAAAATTTTTATTTTGGAGACAAAACAAAAAGTTTCATCTCCCAAAAGAGGAATCAACGCTTTCCACTACCAATAAACCCCCCGGTTGCGTGAAGCGTGAATTCCATTGGAACATATTAGCTGATACGAATATCGTAGTTACAAGGCGATTCGTGCTATTCCTGTTGATTTGCTCCCATGTTGTTGATTTTTTCTTTTTTTTCTGTCAAAGTGACAGCAAATAGATGAGCGTACAGCCACCCGGATGGTTTCATCTGATTTTCTGAGATGATGTCTATAAATGAGGCGTTTGCTATCAAAACCAGCTGGTTCCATTTTTGGAAATTTTACAGGAGAGACAAAAAGTCCAGTCATGCAGCATGACCCCATGAGCGAATTTTTGAAGATGTTTCATGCAAATATTACCGATTTTTACAACTAGCGAACGGCATTATTTCGATTTTTGACTGATTTCTCAACTTTGAAATTTTTGAAAACTTGATACATATTCTTATAGGAAATTTTACGCTGATTCCGAATATACCACATGTTAGTATGCTGAAAAAATTATTTCGCACAACAAATCGCAAAAAACAGGATATTTTGGAATTTTTTACTACATTTTTGACAATTTCAACCCGAAGATGTAATCCGATCATGCTGGCCAACGAACTTGAACTTTCGTTTTGTGTCCTTAACATTTTAAAATTTGTTTGAAGTTTCTAGCACAATTCTACGGACAGTTATCGTCTGGAATGACACATACATACATATATACATACATACATACATACATACATATAAAAGTTCCAGTCATGCAGCATGATCGTATGAGCGAATTTTCATAAATGGTCGTATTACATTTATGTTAAATTCTGTTGAAATTTGAGCACTTTGGGGACAAATAAAAATTTTATTATACATTTTATAGCAAACTAACTTTTTGTCAGTAATATTCCAATGAACAAACAATTTTGTGGATTTTTACAATTTTTTCAAGTGTTCCTATCGATTTTTAGTTTATTTTAATGAAATTTAAGTACATTTTTCAGTACAATTTTGTGCTTAAATTTTTAAATGTCCTAGTTCATGTTCGATTAATTTTTTTCGAGTAGCATTCTGCTAAAAAATAGAAATTTGTTAATTTTTAGCGGTTTTTTGCCTTTTTTAGTGATTTTTTAAGTACATTTTTTGAAATTTGACCAATTTAATGTGCTCTAAAAAAATTGTCCAACGAACTCATCCTTTCTTTTGAAATGCTTGATTTTTTGGCGAAAGAACGAAGTTTTTATCTCAATTCTATCGAGAGTTATCGTCTGGAATGACACATACATATATATACTTATATATATATAAAAAGTTCCAGTCATGCAGCATGATCGTATGAGCGAATTTTCATAAATTATCTATCGTACTATAGTATGTTAAATTGCATTGAAATTGGATCAATTTTAGTTGACAGAAATGGTTAAAAACGAATTTTATGGCAAAAAACTTATTCGAAATAAAATTTCACTGATTCAAAAGGGATTTTTGATTTTTAAATTTTTTTGCAGTTTAAGTACGTTTTTTAGCAAATTTTAATGACATTTAAGTACGTTTTTCATCATAATTTTGAGCAACAATTTTTAATGGCCTAGTTAATCGTTGAAAATTTAGTTTTGACTAAAACTCTACAAAAAAATAAAAATTTTACGATTTTTGGCCGTTTTTAGCCATTTTTAGTGATTTTTTGGGTACATTTTTCGAAATTTGACCAATTTAATGTACTCAAAAATTGTTGTCCAACGAACTCATCCTTTCTTTTGAAATGCTTGATTTTTTGGCGAAAGAACGAAGTTTTTATCTCAATTCTATCGAGAGTTATCGTCTGGAATGACACATACATATATATATACATATATATATATATACATATAAAAAAGCGTTAAAATCCAGGAATCATTTCAGAATGCCTCAAAACAGATTTCGATGAAGAAAATTTTTGAAAATTTTTATTTTAACATTTTTGGAGCCATTGCAATAGCTTCATTTTCTAAGAAAATTCGCTAAAAGCGTTAAAATCCAGGAATCATTTCAGAATGCCTCAAAACAGATTTCGATGAAGAAAATTTTTGAAAATTTTTATTTTAAAATTTTTGGAGCCATTGCAATAGCTTTATTTTCTAAGAAAATTCGCTAAAAATGCGTTAAACTTCAGAATATGATTCAGAATAGCCTGAAACGAATTTCTGCATAAATTTTTTTCAAAAATTCACATTCTACAAATTTTGAGGCGAGAGCAATAGCTTAATTTTCTTCAAAAATTCGCTAAAACATTACTGTTACCTTGGAAGTTTTTGAGGTCTTGATTGTACAATATTTCAGCCCTTAATTACTATCCTTTAGCGTTGATCTAAATTGAAGCCGATGTTGCTGGCGCATCCTTGGTCGATGTATGGTTTGGGTGGCTCCCATCTGGGTAAATCCTAATCAAACTTCCGCCCAACTGGGTAAACTGGGTAAAGAATATAGACCTAACTGGATACACCTTTCCGAGCTCGCGACGGCCCATCTGGGTAAAAGCTTCATCTGGCTAAAAATTGGGTAAAATCTTATCCAGAGAGAAGTACAGCTGATTAAATTGATTTATTGTACTAGGTTTATCAGGTACATAATCGGAACCTCCGTCAAACAATCATAATTACAACTCCCTTAGGCAAATTACTGCAGTTGGCGATGTTGGCGTTGTTTGTGTTGTGGTTTGTCATCTCGTCCTTGTCCTGTAGGTAGGTCTCCCAGTATTTTTGGAGAAACTGAAGGTTGTCAACAGCAGCCTTCCTGAGCTTATTGACACTGCCTCGCTTCCACCTCTCAATTTTCATATTTGTTTCCATTTGGATCTCCTTGAATGCAGCTACCACGTGATGTATGTTGGGATGTGGGTATAAAACTGTTTGTTTTATTCAGAATAGTACGATTCAGCACCATTTGTGGTCAAACCATCATAATAACAACTCACTTAGCCAAATTACTGCAGTTGGCGATGTTTGTCATGTAGGTCATCTCGTCCTTGTCCTGTAGGTAGGTGACCCAGCATTTTTGGAGAAACTGAAGGTTGTCATCAGCAGCCTTCCTGAGCTTATTGACACTGCCTCGCTTCCACCTCTCAATTTTCATATTTGTTTCCATTTGGATCTCCTTGAATGCAGCTACCACGTGATGTGTGTTGGGATGTGGGTATAAAACTATTTGTTGTAATCAGAATAGTACGATTCAGCACCATTTGTAGTCAAACAATCATAATAACAACTCACTTAGGCAAATTACTGCAGTTGGCGATGTTTCATGTAGGTCATCTCGTCCTTGTCCTGTAGGTAGGTGTCCCAGCATTTTTGGAGAAACTGAAGGTTATCAGCAGCCTTCCTGAGCTTATTAACACTGCCTCGCTTCCACCTCTCAATTTTCATATTTGTTTCCATTTGGATCTCCTTGAATGCAGCTACCACGTGATGTATGTTGGGATGTGGGTATAAAACTGTTTGTTTTATTCAGAATAGTACGATTCAGCACCATTTGTGGTCAAACCATCATAATAACAACTCACTTAGCCAAATTACTGCAGTTGGCGATGTTTGTCATGTAGGTCATCTCGTCCTTGTCCTGTAGGTAGGTGACCCAGCATTTTGGAGAAACTGAAAGTTGTCAGCAGCAGCCTTCCTGAGCTTATTGACACTGCCTCGCTTCCACCTCTCAATTTTCATATTTGTTTCCATTTGGATCTCCTTGAATGCAGCTACCACGTGATGTATGTTGGGATGTGGGTATAAAACTGTTTGTTTTATTCAGAATAGTACGATTCAGCACCATTTGTAGTCGTCAGATGCGCGCAGTTGTCCACCCAGTTGCAGATGTAGTCAATCGTGCAGTTACCCTGTTGGCTCATGAATTTTTGTTTTATTTGCAGGTCCATCTCTCCGAACACACGAGTAGGTACTGACTAGTTGGAATGTTGCGAACATGATTAGGCTTATCGGCTTGGCGAGTTGGTTGGAGAAAGTCCGTGTCCCTACTTGTGCCGTTCACTGTTTACCTAGATGGGCGCTCGCAAACTGTCGGAGTCCTTCGTCGATTTACCCATATGGGCGACGCCCTATGGTTTTTGAGCCAAATTTCATAAACTTTGGTCCAGTTGTTTTGGAGAAAAGCTCTTTTAGCGAATTTTCTTAGAAAATATAGCTATTGCAATGGCTCCAAAAATTTTAAAATGAAAATTTTCAAAAATTTTCTTCATCGAAATCTGTTTTGAGGCATTCTGAAATGATTCCTGGATTTTAACGCCTTTTTATATGTATATATATATATATGTATGTGTCATTCCAGACGATAACTCTCGATAGAATTGAGATAAAAACTTCGTTCTTTCGCCAAAAAATCAAGCATTTCAAAAGAAAGGCATTTCAAAAAATGTACTCAAAAAATCTCTAAAAATGGCTAAAAATCGTTCAATTTATATTTTTTGGTAGAATATTGCTCAAATAAAGTTTATTGTCTATAAAATAGAACATCCAAAAATGTATGTACACAATTATGCTGAAAAATGTACTTAAAATTCATCAAAATTTGCTTAAAAAAAACTGCAAAAAAAGCTAAAAACTCAGAACCTCTATTTGAATAGCAGGTTATTATTTAGAATACGTTTTCTGCCATAAAATTAATGGTTAACAATTTCCTTGCACTCTAAAAGCTCAAATTTCATAACAATTCAACATTATACAATACAATAATTTACGAAAATTCGCTCATACGATCATGCTGCATGAATGGAACTTTTTATTCGATTTTGAAATTCTATGCATCTTGAAACGTAAACCAACTACTTTTGACCGGGAGGAGGGGGGGGTGGTTAAATAAAATTTCTTGCTCGATTACAAAGGTTCATTATTGAAAATATTGAAACAAAAATTGTAACATAGACGGTTGTTCGGGCGTAATCTTAAACTAGTTTTTTTCCACTCTTTCTGTGAAAACCGTACATTTGGCGTTCAGTGCGAGTATCAATTTTTGCCCGGACAGCTTGGTAAGAAACCGTACACCTGGCAAACCAAAAACACCAAGTTAGTCATCTTGGTAATAAGAAAGAACACTTATGGAAGCATGCAGGTTTATTAGTCCTCCTTGGGTGAAACTAATTTAAAACAGATTTTTCAACTGATGTGAATTCTAAAGCCTGATACCATTGTATTGAGTATTTCACATGAATTAAAATATGATGTTTTGTTATTAGGTGAGAAGTCTTCCATCCGTGATAGCCAAGTCCTCTGAACTAGTCAGCCTAATTCTGTGAGACGACACAAACACATACAGCTTGCTTAGTAAGTTCTTGATGTAATGATCGCCACATTCCTCTGATAATATATTAATCATGATGAGAAATTATGATTTATGAAATTTCACTACTGTACTTATGGAGTATATTGATATAACATTTTTCATTTTTAGGTAAGAAGCTTTCTGACAACATTTTGACTACCAAGCAGGGCTTTACAACTGGGCATTTTTAGAAAAAAATGCGTTTTATAATGCCTGAAGTACCTATAGCCTGATTTCAAGTGATAATTCTTACAAACTTACAGACATGTTGGATGTTTCTTTGTGCTTACTTGATTTTTTATAAGTCTAACTTTACAATTTGGTTGTTGGCCATTTCATTATCCTACCTTCATTTAGATGTTGACTTGCTGACTTTAGTTAATGTGTTGTTTGTCTTTGGAATAGTATAGGTAATTGTAATTATCCTTAGATTTCTTATATATTCATTTTATGGGTCGGTATTACCTATAAATGTAGGATACATTTACTTAACGACGAAGAATTTGAATTTATCCAATATTTAAGGCGAAATAGGTCTTTTCAGTTCATTTTCATGGTCATTTTCGATCTCAGGACAGTGGACTGTACATCTGTTAGGCCCCATATGTTGAGAATTTCGTAAAACGGTCCAAAAAAACCGATTTCTCAGTTTTAATAATTTTTGAAACCCAAGACTTTGCTTGTTTCCCATTTCAATTCTTGTTTTACCCATGGTATTGCGCGTCATGCCGTGGGGAAAAACTGCGAATCATTTCACAAAGGTTGATCATTTGGCTGCTTTTCATGCTATCATGCTTAGCTAAGCTGTGTACGCTATCTTCTATTAAGGGCAGGGGCGGCCGGTGAGGGGGGGCATCGGGACATTGCCCCAGTACTTTCGGGAAAATAGTCACAAACTAGAACGAAGCCTTTACAAATAACTCATTGTTTCAAATTAGAACAGAAAAGGCTTTAGCTCCATGCTGTGGCTCGAAGGTGGATGCTAGAAGGAATAGGTAGATTGCGATATCACTCTATCGAGAGGGAAATTTCATCGATTCAGGTTAGACTGTGAAGGGAAATAATGGGGAAATAATGGGGAAATAACGGGCAAGGAACGGGAAATAAAGGGCAAGGAACGGGAAAAAGAGGTCATAATGGGATATTTCCTATGATTTTCGGGGCAGTGCCCCAGACAGGGTTTCAACTTTTCTAAAGACCGTAGAATGACATGTACGTCATGAGTGGTTTTCACTAGAGGGGTTTCTGTTTATTCCGTTAGCCAAACTGATTCTCTTCTGGTCATTTCATGATTCAAGGAGGTGAACTACTTCTAGTTTCATTTTTTCTTTTACTCTGTGATATCTTCCCTACCATCCATGCTAAAAGTTCTAAACTACAACAACCTCTAAAGAGTTGAAGAAGTAAGATTCAGCTCCTACGTTACATCTTTACTTTTCTATTCTAGAATCCTAGGTATTCTGCTTTTTTAAATGTGAAAATGTGTTCATATTTCTCTAATACATTCCCAGTTCCTATAATATGCACGTCTAACCTTTGAATAAGGATCGGTAGATTGTATGTTAGTATGTTGAACAACAGCACCTGGCGCCTGATCGAAATAAGGATTTGGGACTTAAGGTAAGTTTCCTTCACATTTTATTCCAGTTTATCGTTTGTACATATATATTAGCTTTGTTTTTACTTACATTATTAGAAGTAGGTAGCAATATTTCCACCTCAGTCAAACACTGTGGCGAATTTGCAATCAAAATCCTCTACAGATGGTAATTATGGGGATTAGGGTGTTCATTAAATGTTTGGGGAGAGACACCCCCCTCACTTGAAATTAACACAGTTGCTAAAAACGGGAAGGGAACTCATAAATTCAACCCTGAAATTTATAGCAAATACGAATGGATCACTGGGGGGTACACTAGAAAGAATGCTTTGTTTTGTTTCATTGCTCAATACTAATATTAGGTGGAGATGGGTTGTGGAGTCAGAATGGTGTGACTGATATAAAACATCTGACAGATCGGATTAAATCTCACGAATCTAATTAACAAAATCTCAATAACGTCACAGAATTAGCTTTGATTGGCCGCACTAACATAGCTAAACAGTTAGATTCAGCTCAACAACTTGCTATACTAGAAACACAATGAGCAAGTTGACAGAAATCGATAAATACTTTCTGAAATTATTGATTGCATCAAGTTTCGTGGTCTTTATGAAGTAGGATTCAGAGGCAACGATGGGAGAGATGGTTCATTGAACCGAGGAATTTTTCTGGGCTTAGTAACAAAATCAGCCAAAACTGATGACATTTTGAGGTCACATTTGGAAAAAGCTACAGTGTTCAAAGGCACCTCCAAAACCATACAGAATGAGTAACGAAAACATTTCTGATCAATATTTTCAGTAGAATATTGATCATTCTGGATGTGTTGCATTCATGGTTGCATTAAAGAAAAAGGTTATACATAAGTGAGTGGTGGTTGTGGGGTTAGACATTTCTATAGCCTTTTGAAATACCCAATTTTTAATTGACGTATGACGTCACACTTCTATTATTTCATCATAATTTAATTTGAGTTCTTTAATATTCCTTCAGAATTACTTCTCCTAAGTAGTTGACTAGTGCAATACAATCGAAGCCTTGATAATTTTTAATACTTCTAATAATAAAGTAGTGTAGGTGTTTTTCTTGTTAGGAATGACGATAAACAGCCAGTTTTTTTATTGGTCCTATTGCAACGTACCTACGTCCATAATTTTTCTCAATTCTTTCCATGTTAGTTCGTCACACCTAGTTCCGTGAACATAATATCCATCGTAACCCAATAGTATAGTATCCACACCAGCATGTAAGCCACAACCAACCAACGAATACGCAGAAACGTTGCAATAGGACCAATAAAAAAACTGGCTGTTTATCATCATTCCTAAAGCCGGTTTCACATGGAGCGGTACGAGTGTAACAACCGGAAAGACAAAAGGCCGGAAAACCCAGTGGAGGGGGCGGCGGAATGCGGCAGGGTGTTTACATGAAGCGGCACCTTGGTGAACGGAATCATAACCTTCCTACTGAAACCTCTACTTGTGGTTATCAACATTCCTGTCCAATGAGCTTGCGCTCCGCTCGACGGAACGCGGCAACGGTATAAAAATTTCCGTCCGCTGATTCCGGCAACATGGCAGCTACCATCCTCAACTGTTGTCCCAACAGCCAATCAGATTGCGTTCCGTCATCCGGACATACCGCTCCATGTGAAACCGGCTTAACTAGAAAAACACCTACACTACTTCATTTAGCTATGCAGCCATAAAGTGAAAACTCACCTTAACCACATCAATTCTAATAATAATAATACCATTTTATTATCCATTCTAAAATTTTTAGATAGGTACTTAGTAAGTAAGTAGGTCCCTCCCTATAAGATAGTATTTTTAATTTAGTTTATTTAATTAATTAATTTATATTTATTTATCAATAATATTTAATGATCATGATTTATTGTCCATGGCATTTGACATAACCCAAGTGGGATTAATGTTTCATGTGTTTAGATCAAAATTAATTCACACTGAAAGCAAAACAAATGGATGAAAAACCTCAATGCTCTTTTAGCGAATTTTTGAAGAAAATTAAGCTATTGCTCTCGCCTCAAAATTTGTAGAATGTGAATTTTTGAAAAAATTTTATGCAGAAATCCGTTTTAGGCTATTCTGAATCATATTCTGAAGTTTAACGCATTTTTTTATGTATGTATGTATATATGTATGTATGTATGTATATATGTATGTATATATGTATGTGTCATTCCAGACGATAACTGTCCGTAGAATTGTGCTAGAAACTTCAAACAAATTTTAAAATGTTAAGGTCACAAAACGAAAGTTTAAGTTCGTTGGCCAGCATGATCGGATTACATCTTCGGGTTGAAATTTTCAAAAATGTAATCAAAACTTTCAAAATAGCCTGTTTTTTGCGATTTGTTGTGCGAAATAATTTTTTCAGCATACTAACATGTGGTATATTCGGAATCAGCGTAAAACTTCCTATAAGAATATGAATCAAGTTTTCAAAAATTTCAAAGTTGAAAAATCAGTCAAAAATCGAAATAATGCCGTTCGCTAGTTGTAAACATCGGTAATATTTGCATGAAACATTGTCAAAATTCAGATTGAACTACTCTTATGGAAGTATCCCTGTATAACCAATCCTAGAACCATGCTGTTTAAAACGTTGGTAGTAGGTGCTTGTTAAAAAAAAAAAAAAAAAATGTGATGACAACTGATGAGTTTACTCTGTGAAATAATCCGTCCTCCGATTCTCTCGGTCGCTTTATTTAATGTTTTACGCTCAACTGTTTTAGGACTTGATGTAGCTTTAATACTGACTGTGACTTAGAAAGAATCACAGCCATGAAATTATGAAGAAGTTCTATTTATGTACGTACTAGCACGCAGACCCAAGTTTGTCTATCAAAATCGTAAACTAAAATTTCTCTACACGATCAATAGCGACTGAAATGTCGAAGATTTCTTCAAAAATTCGCTCATGGGGTCATGCTGCATGACTGGACTTTTTGACTGTCAAATAGATAAATATTTTTGTGCCCCACTCCTTTTGCAGACCACCGGCCGCCACTGCCCCCACACTATTTTATTATACGCAATAATATATTTATATTGCTTCCGAGTCTACCTATAGGTAGCGGGAGCATCGTTTTCACTTTCTCCCGATAAAAAATTTGTTTTGTCTCCAAAATCAAAATTTCAACTCGCTTTTTAGGGAATTTTGGTACCAGTTGTATATGCGATCTCAGTTTAACCAGCGATCGACGCGACACGTTGTCTGGACTCAGTATGCGATCTCACTTGCAAAATCGATAACTTGCTTAACGAAATGGGGGAAAAGGAGCAATTTTACCTTTCTCTCCAAAACTGAAGATCGTCGTGGCAATTCGCTCCGTGGAAGGAAGTCGTTCGTCCCAAAATGAGTTCCATCAGGTCGTTGTGCGCTTCAAATCCTCAAAAAGGCGTTGAATACGTTTCTCGAATGCAGCGAGCGCCACAACTCTTCGATCAATCGTCTATCCAACATGCTCCCGGCTCCATTTACTTTTATATTATAACGCGCTTTTACGTGCCTCCACAAGGATTCTATGGTCTGAGCGTCAGCTCCAGAAACTGGGTCAATAAAATTTTCCGAGTGATTTACTGTTTTGTGGGTATGCCTCTCGGTGCTAAGCGTACTGTAGGCCTTAGGGCCACTTCACACAGGACGGGCGAGTGGCGAAGACGTGGCATTGACCAGGCACGGACGTGGCGGTGACGTGACCCACGCAATGCACACAGAAGGGGCGGGACAGTGGCGAAAAAGAACGTCAGTAATCAAAAGGTTTCGTGAAGTACAACATGGATTTTTCATCAAGCAGTGACGAAGATGATCAAGATGTGCTGGATTTAGTGTACTTGGCTGATCTGAACCAAAAAAAAGAGGAGATATTGGGTTCATAAATTGTGGCTGAAGAAGGGGAAAACCGGTGGTACATTATTGATGTTATGCGTGAGCTGAATACGTGTACCCAGAACGGTTTTTCTGGCGCAGTTTTCTGCCAGGCCTGGTTTTGGGCGTTCCTGTTGCAATAATCAGCACGATTGTAATCAAATAAACACGTATTCTTCCCAACTTTTTCGCAAAATTCAATGTTGAATTCAACATCATCCCGCATTTTTATTGAAGTGGCGAGTGGCACGGAAATGGCGCGACCCTTCTCGAACGCCACAAGAGACGGCGAACGGACAGGGCAGGGGCGAATGGGCGGCTGCCTGCGCCACGTCCCTTCTGTTTACATTGAACCATTTTTTGTTTACATGGAAAGACGCGGAAGTGACAAAAGTCGGCGCCACGTCTTCGCCACGCGCCCGTTCTGTGTGAATTGGGCCTTACACTTGTCCAAATAAATGACGGAACCAACCTCGATCTCGTTTTTTATTATTGGCAGCAGTGTCCCTCTGTCCCTTTTCTCTACAACGAAAAAACGACGCTCTAAA
Organism: Adelphocoris suturalis; assembly: GCA_030762985.1. NCBI lineage: Eukaryota > Metazoa > Arthropoda > Insecta > Hemiptera > Miridae > Adelphocoris > Adelphocoris suturalis. The sequence goes on along the minus strand of CM061050.1, from coordinate 51,569,294 downwards.
ATGTCTCCCTGCTTGCAACATATACCGAAGACCCATGGCGCTTGCACTCTTGTACCATAATTCCGTTGAGTATCACGCACATCATCGTCATGGGGTGTCGGATGAGGCATGCAACTGAGTAAGGATCGGCGTTTTGTGTTGAGATCGCATCCAGATCTTTGGGATCGCATACTGGAGGTCGAAAGTGCGCCGAGATCGCATATACAACTGGTAGGTAGGTACTTACCCGAATTTTTGTTGGAAAAAAAAAAAAAAAAATGAAGCTGTTCCAATGACAAATCAAAATTTTCGAAAATTTTCTCTGTTGAAATCCGTTTTGAGGCATTCTGAAACGATTCCTAGAGTTCAAAACACACACACATTTTGCAGAATTTGAGTCAAAAGAAGGTTATCAACATTGAACTAGAATATTGCAAAAGCAAGAAAAAATTTCGCTGAACCTACCTACCACTATTTTTAATTTTGATGACCGAATTCTTGCTTGCTTCATTCAATTAAAAAATAAACAATCCCTAACAATGACTACCTAAGGTTTGCTGGTATCCAAGTCCAACAATTTTAATAATTCTATTGCATTATTTGACATCTCTGGTAAGAAAAGGTACTTAAGGACATATACCTACGTCTGGATGGTAGTTGAAGGAATACTGCACAGCTGCGTCTGAATGGTACCTACCTACTTAGTTTCTTGTCTTGAATCGTGAACAACTAGAAGGAAATAATGTCTTTTCAAGCAGTAACGAAGAAGGTAAGTCGCGACCAAAGACAACGATTATTAGAAGGTAGGTTGATTACCTATGTTTGGTATCATGGTCGGTTCAAATGAAAAATTTTAATTTTCGATGAACACAAGGTGGAAGGACATTAATTGATTGATCAGTTTGGGTCCCCGTAATTTGTCTCCCTGAAGTCTCAGACCCCCCGAGTTCACCAAAATTGAGCAAAATTATAGGTAATTATAATAAAAGTCCAGTCATGCAGCATGACCCCATGAGAGAATTTTTGAAGAAATCTTCGATTATATAGATTTTTGGCTGATTTTTCAACTTTGAAATTTTTGAAAACTTGATACATATTCTTATAGGAATAAGAATCCCTATCTCTTTTTCTTCTTCTTAAATTTTACGCTGATTCCGAATATACCACATGTTAGTATGCTGAAAAAATTATTTCGCACAACAAATCGCAAAAAACAGGCTATTTTGACATTTTTGACTACATTTTTGAAAATTTCAACCCGAAGATGTAATCCGATCATGCTGGCCAACGAACTTGAACTTTCGTTTTGTGTCCTTAACATTTTAAAATTTTTTTGAAGCTTCTAGCACAATTCTACGGACAGTTATCGTCTGGAATGACATACATATATACATACATACATATATTGTACATACATACATATATACATACATAAAAAAATGCGTTAAACTTCAGAATATGATTCAGAATAGCCTGAAACGGATTTCTGCACAAAATTTTTTCAAAAAATCACATTCTTGAGGCGAGAGCAATAGCTTAATTTTCTTCAAAAATTCGCTAAAAACGTCTGCCAAGTGGGGTGGGCAGTACAGAATCGCACATTGTAACATGACCGTATAGAATTGGTTGAAGAACAAAGTGCGAGTCGAAATGATTGGTAAGTCGATTACGACATTACCATTTGCGCATGCGCAAAGACTACTATTACTCCAACGGCAATGAAATCTATACGGAAACGCCTAGGAGCTAAACTGCACAATCCCTGAACATTTCATAAGAATCGGTCCATTAGCCTCAGAGTTTTGACTGTATCGATCAATTTTAGTTTTGCACATGCGCTGTAGTTATTGCTCCAACAATCGAGACATAATTCATAAGGAACTTTAGCGATGTTTTCTCGCTCTCTCGGGGTGGGATGTATAGATGAGCAATAGGTAGAATCGTTAACGGTAGATCACTGACGGTGGATGAAGCGGGTGATTTTGTACTTTAGTAACTCCACCCGTCCCTCGGGTTTGCCCACAGAGACGCGGATTTACCTATTTGATGAATAAATTATTTATTTATTTATTCATTTTATTACAATATTGAAATCGGGTGGTAGCCTCCAGGCCCACTTGCTCCTTTCTTTGAGATGAAGATGGTCCGGGCACGGGTCAACGCTTTCGGAGGTCTTCCCGACAAAAGTAACAGGTTGAGGATGAGCAGCTTGACATTCTTTGGGCTTTATTCCAGCGTCGGGCAGAAATACCATCAGCTCCAGCAGACGTCGAGTTTTTGACACTGCACTTGTGTGCCTCGTCATGCAGCACCAGTGTGCACATACTGCTGTGTAAGGAATCCGTGCTCACCAGGTTTGTGGCTAGGAGCACTTAAGAGTGGCTCCCAATAGTCCACAAACCCCTGGAGAGGGGGTAAGACTTGTTCACTCCCTGCTCCCTCCAGTACCTCCGCAGCAAGACAAGGCGGATGTTTCCTCCACAACTTCTGGACCCGCTGATATTCCCGCCTTCTTGTTTGTTTTGCTGCTCTGCGACCTCCACGAGGCACCAATGTAGGAGGAACCCCTCTCTGATGCGGTCGCTTCCTCAACCTGTGGGAAGATCCTCTGCACATAGGCCCCAACCTCGTCTTCCAAGCCATCAGGCCCCTCAACAGCCCCCCTCGCCAGTTCCTACGGGTAGGCGCTCCCATAATATTCAATCTGGCCTACCTGCTCCCCGAGCCTCAATACTTCATTCTTCAAAAGGATCAGAGGTCCCGGGGGAGGATTGCTGCCCCACTCCTGTAGGGGATGCGGGAGAGGCTCCATGGCTTTTAGCTAGGATCGCATCCTGGACAAGCTGCCTGTAGTGGGCCCTCAGGCGAAAAGATTGAATGGCAGAAAGCGTGCGCCTGGGAAAACGTTGCTGCAAATGAACATATGAGATTTACGCACTGCTTCTGCTTCCACTGCCACCATTTGCCACGAATCCTCAGAAGCATACTATAGGGCCGCCCTTGCTGTATGTCAATTGCAGCGTGGGCCTCCATGGGATGATTCTGCCACGTGGGCACTGAGGTCTTGCTTGGAGGTAAAAGCTCTATCACAATGGGCACACTGATGGGCATTTACTAGGGTCTTGGAAGAGGATTATGGATAGGAAGACGAGGATGAAGAAGAGGGAGAGGATGGCCGACGCCCGGCCTGGGGCACCCCCGAACGCCACCTCTAGAACCCCGTGTAACAATGGGCAGGTGGGGGTTATGAGGCTTGTGTTGGTTATTGCCCATAACGGAAGCGTGTAAAAGGGACAGGAGGCCCATTGACATGAGCCTCCCCCCTCATCGCCAGCGGGTCATTTTGCCACCCTGTGTTCACCCAGAGGGTGCCCGGGTTGCACGATTGGGACGTATGACCTTGACTTGGGTAGGGATATGAAGGAGCTCCGAAGAGATAAAAACATCAACAGTTAGGTACCCTACCGCAGCAACCCACACACATACACACACACACACATATATATATGAAAAAGTGTTAAACTGCAGGATTCGTTTCAGAATGCCTTAAAACGGATTTCAATGAAGAAATTTTTCAAAAATTTTGATTTTAAAATTTTTCGAGCCATTGCAATAGCTTCATTTTCTACAAAAATTCGCTAAAAATCGATAATAACTGCAAAAAAGCTACCTATAAATCCAAAACTTCTTTTTAAATAGCAGATTATCATTTAGAATACGTTTTTTGCCATAAAATTAATAGTTAACAATTTCCTTGCACTCAAAAAGCTCAAATTTCAAAACAATTCAACATTATACTATACAATAATTTACGAAAATTTTCTCATACGATCATTCTGTATGGCTGGATCTTTATTTGAATAGAATGTTGTCTGGAATTGATGCTTGCAGACCACAGGCCTCGTTGGGTTGGCGGTGTGCAAAAACCCGCAGTACGTGTTGTGCAGCCTCTACAGCAAAATTCTCCGAGCTCTTCAAAAAATGCCGGAGAACGCCGCATACAGAAAATACACAACAGAGATCGTCAGCTTTCGTCTTAAAATTGTTAAACAAGTAAACGAACATACGATTGTAATCACTTCTATAATAGGTTTAGTGTCTCGAGTCGGAATTCCTGAAATCGATATAAAATTCAATCAATATTCAGGACTTTACAAATAGAATCACACCTACTCGATATTGCATTCCCAAAGTTACTTACCTAAGTAAAGTAACTACCTATATCAATGCACATAACCACAAGGTACCTAATCACATGTACACATCCACATGTACCCGGTACTTAACTCAGCGGTTACCGAGCTCACCATTTAATATGAAAATGGTATTTTTACGTACCACTACTATAAAAATAATGAAAAGTTGTCGACATTTGTAGTGTTTGAGAATAATTATTGAAACTATAAAATGTTGTCTAAGCAATAGGTAGGTAGCTAAAAACAATGTAAAATGTTGGATCACCAAAAACAGGTTAAGTATATAATTGTTTATATATTAAAAACTCCCCGCTAAGGCAGAGGAAGGAGGGAATGGGAGCGGGATGAAAGGAAGTGCCCTCATAAAATGACCACCAGTTCAAGAAAGAACCCCTCAAGACGCGGGTGGTGATACTACGGAGCGCTCCCACCGAGATGCCCAACTGGAGTAATTCTGTGGCACTTTCTCGTACCACACCCAAACACCATCCTTTTAGCTCGGAAATCTCATGCTGCAGGTCATTTCTGTCATACCTTTTCTGTCACACACACACCCACACACACTTTTTTGCAAAACAAGGTGGAGGGGGCACACCATTAAATTGAAAAATAAACAAATAAAATTTAAAAAAAAAAGTGGGGAGGACGCCCAGGTTTACCTGACGCCGGCTCTAGGAATGGGATGAAAGGAAGTGCCCCTATAAAATGACCACCAGTTCAAGTAAGAACCCCTCAGGACGGTGGTAAAACCACAGAGTACTCCTACCAAGATGCCCTACTCGAGTAACTCCGTGGCGCTTTTCCCGCACCACACCCCACGCCATGACAGCGTCGCAGCCATGACCTTGATGTTATTGGTCGCCACTCCTTTTAGCTTGGAAATCGCTTGCCGCAGGTCATTTCTGCCATACTTATTTATTTTAGCCTACCCGGTCTGCTCCATGTCCACGCTACCACTGACAACCTGGACATCCAGGATTATCGCAGACCCATCGGGCTTGACGGCAACGATATCCGGCTTCTTGCCCCAGTCGGCATGTGATATAGTCACTCCCTTTCGACATCCCAACCGCTGGATGACAAACCGCCTGCTATTTGCTTGACAACCACATCGTGACGTAGAATGTGGCCACCACGAGTACGAGGGCACTGCTGCACCACATGATAAGAGATTCTCATTTTTACCCTGACAAGCATGACAAAGGGTGTCTACTGTCCCGAGAGTACTCCTTGAACACCTCACCGAGGTGGCTAATGTGACCACCTGGACGGCATGAAAATGGCTATAGTCGCGTTCCCCAATGCCCTCTGAAGCCCATTCCACCCATTGGGAAGAAATGGGGGATTCAGAGCACTGTCGAAGTTCTTTACCATCTACTGACTCATGCAGTGCAGCAGCGAACTCAGCAGATGAGCTGGGTTTTGGAGCAGTTGGTGTTGTTCGGTCTCACCACAACAACTGTTACCGGAGTTAGTTAGTTACACACACACCTACAAACACTGAGCTAAAGTTCAGAATGGTCTAAAGCGTAAAATGGGAGTAAGAACTTTGATTTTGGAGACAAAAAATTGTTCAACTCCCGAAATTGAAAACAATGCTTCCGCATATGTTGTAGGTACTTACCTATCAATATTCCCTATTATTTGTTACTAGGCAACCAAAGCAGAAGACATTGAAGGGGCCATCAACTGCGGTCAGTGTGAAGAGCTGATCGTGCAGGCTGAGAACGAGTTGCACCTCGCCAGAAAGATGACGAAATGGAAACCATGGGAAAAACTGATGTCGGAAGCACCTCCGCATCAATGGACCTGGCCACCACCAAAATAACGAATCTAGACACCATTTTTACTGTTCTTTTTTCTTCTTAATTGAATAATTACAAAAATAAAATTTTATATCAGTACCAATATATAAAGGGGGAAATTATATAAACTTCTGCCAAATTCGGAGTGGGACATAGCTTCCCTGTACTTAAACTTACCTAACATCATTGATCATTGAAGTGTTTAAAAAATGATCTTGAAATATTCCGTAGCGGGTTCCCATGGTTTGGAAAAATAGTGTAAGTTAAGATGTAAAGTGAAACGTCAAAATCGGTCAATAATTAGGCATCGAGAAAGTGAAGCTTGATAAATATTTTGTTTGCGCATGCGCAGAGTGAAATAAAAAAGTCCAGTCATGCAGCATGACCCCATGAGCGAATTTTTGAAGAAATCTTCGACATTTCAGTCGCTATTGACCGTGTAGAGAAATATTAGTTTATGATTTTGATAGACAAACATGAACGTAGAGAAATTTCTTTTCGTGAAGAGAAATTTTAGTTTATGATTTTGATAGACAAACATGGAATCAAATTATTAAAAATAATTAGGAGGTACTCATACTTTATTATTATTAAACTAATCTTGTAGATTTAAAGACAAATGTAGGTAAATATTCATAGATTTCGATGGAGGCAGGCCTAGAGAGTAACGTTACTGACGGCCGAGCGGAGCGAGGCCTTGGGTCTTCGTGCTAGTACGTACATAAATAGAACTTCTTCATAATTTCATGGCTGATATTTTCTAAGCCACAGTCAGTATTAAAGCTACATCAAGTCCTAAAACAGTTGAGCGTAAAACATTAAAGAGAGCGACCGAGAGAATCGGAGGACGGAATATTTCACAGATGTGATTACTTTTTTTTTTTTTTTTTTTTTTTTTTTTTTAACAAGCACCTACTACCTACGTTTTAAACAGCATGGTTCTAGGATTGGTTATACAGGGTTACTTCCATAAGAGTAGTTCAATCTGAATTTGGACAATGTTTCATGCAAATATTACCGATTTTTACAACTAGCGAACGGCATTATTTTGATTTTGGACTGATTTTTCAACTTTGAAATTTTTGAAAACTTGATACCTACATATTCTTATAGGAAAATTTTCAACTTTGAAATTTTTTAAAACTTGATACCTACATATTCTTATAGGAAATTGTACGCTGATTCCGAATATACCTCTTGATACCTACATATTCTTATAGGAAATTTTTCAACTTTGAAATTTTTGAAAACTTGATACCTACATATTGTTATAGAAAATTTTACGCTGATTCCGAATATACCACATGTTAGCATGCTGAAAAAATTATTTCACAACAAATCGCAAAAAACAGGCTATTTTGAAATTTTTGAGTACATTTTTGAAAATTTCAACCCGAAGATGTAATCCGATCATGCTGGCCAACGAACTTGAACTTTCGTTTTGTGTCCTTAACATTTCAAAATTTGTTTGAAGTTTCTAGCATAATTCTACGGACAGTTGTTATCGTCTGGAATGACACATACATACATACATAATACGAGTACATACATAAAAAAATGCGTTAAACTTCAGAATATGATTCAGAATAGCCTGAAACGGATTTCTGCATAAATTTTTTTCAAAAGTTCACATTCTACAAATTTTGAGGCGATAGCAATAGCTTAATTTTCTTCAAAAATTCGCTAAAACTGAAAGCATTGGTACCATCTACAGCGCAACCTAGACATTCTCTAGAAATGTCATCAATGTCGGATGAAAATTGTGTATGTTTAGCTTGTTAGAAGGATGTTACTGTTGCAGCTAATAATCCAATCATTTTGAAATTGTCATGGGATTATTAAATCGTCTTTTCCCAACTGCCCTCCCTGTCAGTGCCCTCCTTAGAAAATGCGAGGCCTGGAGCAAAATATTTTTGCGAGGCCTTTTTTAACTATGGATACGGGGGGGGGGGGGGGGGGGGGTCCGGAAAATATTTGTCAAGGTATAGGTACTTGCAAAGTCGTAATTGTAAGCTTTTTGATAAACAAAACGTTTATCTCTTACACTCTAAAAAAGTACAAAACTGTTGTGATTTTAAAAACTTTTCACGTTTGTCCTTTTCTTCTCCTGTTTTTCATAGCCACTTTCAAATTTCCTAAATTTGTCTCTTTCTCTAGACATGATAAAAATATGTGTCATACACGAAAACATAATCACAAAACCATTCCACAGAACGGCGCTCCTACCACAGTCGGCACTCAGGATAACACCTTATTTAAATATAAATAATTAACTACAAAGTCAGTCTCAATAATTAATATACGCGATCACGATGCAAATAACAAGAACGTTACTACTGATACTGGGTCATGGATGCAGGGTGTGACATGACTGTTGGGCGGGGGGAGGTAGAGGAGGGGAGGATATCATGTTGTGACAGGCTCGTCGGTCTATCGGCGCGAGTATGACTCACCGGCGCGGACGAGCGCGAGGATAGGGTTGGGTCATTTTGCTGCCGCGCCGCTATCAAACGATGTTTTGCATTGCTTTCTTTAAGTCACTAATATCTTGTTCGTTTTTGTTTTATCTATCCAATAATTGAAAATATTGCGCGTATAATCAGACTTTATATTTTAGGCATATATATCTTCACTCTGCACACTATTTCAATTCAACCAAAACTTTTACTTATTGTCTTTTAGCGAGAGTAAGGCCTCGCAGCGCAAGGCCTTCCTCAGCGCGGGGCCTGGAGCGGCCGCTCCACCCTAAGGACGGCACTGCTCCCTGTGTCAGGAGGTTGGACTTTCTGTGTTGGTAGGTAGGTAAGGTACCTACTAGTACATGGAAGACAAAGCTCCAACAGATCTCGGTCTTGCAACCAAAGATATTCATTCAAAGTATTCATTTCTTATCTCCTTCTGTCTGAGACAAGCCTCTTTGGTCTCTGGGCTCGGCCCGAACGCTAATTAAAAGGAGGGCTGAACTTTAAAGAGGTCTTCATACCGCTCGGTTTTACACTTTAACTGTGTACAGTAGGTGTTTAAAAACATGAAATTGAGCGTAACAAATTAACGAAAAATTCGTGAGTTAAAGCAGAGGTGCCCCCCCCCCCCCCAAGCGCAACGACTCGAGCCCCCCCCCCCCCCCCCCCCAACTAAAATATTTATTAAATAGGTAATGTAAATTATACACTGATGTGATAAAGAATGTTGTATTTCTTGTAAATGTAAGTAATTAATTTTTAATTGACAGTAAAACAAGTAGGTACAATAAGTATATGTAGAATTTCAATTCCACTCTCACCACGCACACCCAGTGCGGCGCGGCAGTGTCAAAGACATTACCGCTTTCATTATGGCACTCACAACGCATGCGCACAATACCTGTTTCTACAACATATTATCCAATAAAGTAATTCGAATTGAAAACAGCTGACGCTAGCAAATTGTTAGTATAAATCGTATTACTTGTTAATAAAAAAAATTAAAAAATACTCATTTTTCCAAACCCCCCCCCCCCCCCCCCCCCCCCCCCCCCAAATTTTAACGACGCAGTTTGCATCGTGACCCCCTCCTGTGGGCACCACCCCTGGTTAAAGTGTAAAACTCGGTTAAAACGCAGTTAACACATTCAACGCGAGTCTGAAATGGATGAACTCGCCCCACACGGGAGGAACTCTTGGAAAGGAACAAGGTTGGAACAGGGCCTACATGATGAACTCTCAAAACAAGTGATCTGAACGCTCAAACCCCCAATTCCCGTTGCACCAGTATATCTGAATATCATGTAAACATAGTCAGTTTTCAAAAGAAAACTACATAAATCAGTTTTCAAAAGAAAACTACCTAAATCAGTGTTCAAAATAAAACTACATAAATAAAAAACGCTGCAAATTATTTCACAAAGGTTTATTATTCATGTATTACACAGCCCTTCTACGTAGATCTTTGGTCCATAATAATTATTAAACGCCGCTTATAGTATATTTAGTATCGGAACTCGGAGCTTCGGACCTCACAAATGGGTTCAATCCATTACAGCAGCGGAATTCACAATTTTACGCTTTTTAATATAGTTGATAAACAAAACAATTTATTACCAAGTCATCTTTCCAACACATAAAAGTGTTACCTATACTGTATATTGATATCATCTAATTGGTCAAATTTCAAAAAATGTGCTGACAAAATCACTGAAAATGGCTAAGAATTGTTAAATTGATATTTTTTAGCATAAGATTGGTCAAATAAAGTTTATCAACTATGAAATAGAACATTCAAAAATTTATGTACGAAATTATGCTAAAAACTTGAACTTCATTATATTTTGTTTTAAAAAATCTATAAAATTGCAAAAAATAGCCTAAAATCCAAAATCTCTTTTTGAATAGAATACTTGATTCTTGAATTTAGAATACTTTTTTTCCATAAAATTAATAGCTAACATTTTCTTTTCACTCATAAATCTCCAATTTCTATACAACTTGAAATATACAAAAAAAAAGACACTTTTTCACCTATTTTTGGCTCATAGCACCCATGAGAGTGGAGCGATCGAGCTGGCGAGAAGTTAGAACCAACTAGACCCCAAGTGGAGTCTATGTGCGAAAGAACAGATTTTTTAAGTCAATTCTAAGACCTTTTATGGCTCGGACGGCGAACGGCGGACAGACATTTCAAATTTGGATTCTACGCACCTTGAAACGTAAAGTGACAAAGTTTGAGGGGGGGTTATAAAAATTTTTTGCCATACGATCACATAGGCTTATTATTGGAAATAATAAATCAAAAGAAGAACTCATCAGGAGAGCAGAATTCGCGGAGAAGACACGCTATCACTTTTATCAGTGCCCTGACTGATTGAAGATCAGTATCAGAAAACGGCGACCTCTGGTGGGTAGGTAGGTTCCTACTGAGTAAATCGTGCTGCCGAACGGCCTTCTAAACCTTTCCTATCCAACACACGAGGCTTTCGAAAGAGGCACTACCGTACATATAGGCTCTGTGTTATATGACACAGCCCGTGTGAGAGAGCCTACCTGTGTCATATGACACATTCCGCGTTGAACGTGTTAAGGAGACCTGCAAGAGGTAGGTAGGTACCTACCATTCAATTCAGCGTGAAAGAATACGTAGAAATGGGCCCCCCAAGTTTGAATTATCTTGGAGGATCATTTTTCACAAAAGCACCCGATTTCGTAGAAAACAAAAACATCTTTTTCAACATTCAAACATACTTTTCTCCACCAAAGCAACGTAGAAGTAAAATTGACTAGATCGTTCAAATACTGATAATTTGAGGAAGTTTTTTCTGGAGAGCGCCTGCCGAAAAACCCCCTATTGGTAGGGGGAAAAAAAAACTGAAGGAAACACGTCGATTTTAAACATTTTTTTTCTCATTTTTAGCTTTGGTATTTTAATGAATTTTTGTAGAAAATGAAACTATTGCAATGGCTCAGAAAATTTGAAATTAAAATTTTTGAAATTTTTCTTCATCTTGAAATCCGTTTAGAGGCATTCTGAAAAGTTTTTTCATATATATATATATATATATATATATATATATATATATATGTGTGTGTGTGTGTGTGTGTGTGTGTGTGTGTGTGTCATTTCAGACGATAAATCTCCTAATGGATTGACATGAAAATTCCGTTCTTGCGCAAAAAAATCAAGTTTTCCAAAGGAAAGGATGATTTCGTTGGCTAGCACTTTGTGAGCTCATTACATTCATCAAATTTAATTTCAAAAATGTGCTAAAAAAAAAAAAAAATCACTAAAAATGGATAAGAATGGATAAAAATTGTTAAATATATATTTTTTGCAGAATATTGCTTAAATAAATTAATAACTATAAAATAGACATTTAAAAAATTATGTACGAGGGTATATGCTGAAAAATGTACCTACTTGATTTTCATTAAAATTTGCTAAAAAAATCGATAAAAAGTTTCAGTCATGTAGCATGATTGTATGGGCAAATTTTCGTAGATTATCCAATTATGTTATTTTGTTTTGAAATGTCAGCATTTTGAGTGCAAAGAAATTGTTAACCACAAATTTTATGGCGAATAAACTCGTCCCTAATCATAATCTACGATTCATAGCAGATGTCGGATGTTTAGCAACTTTTCAGTTTTTTAATTGATTTATCAGCAAATAATAATGAAATTTAAGTAAAGTTTTCACCATAGTTTAGTGAATACATTTTTTAATGTTCTAGTTCATCGTTGACAAACTTCTTTTGACTAAACGTCCGATAAAAATATAAATTCAACGGTTTTTAGACGTTTTTAGTCATTTTTAGTGATTTTTTTAGCACGTTTTTTGAAAATTGACCAATTTAACCTACAGGTAAGCAATAGGTACAACACTAAAAATAAACAATAAATATAACACACAAATTGTGTCCGAAATAAGTCAATAAGACAATAAAATGAGAAAGAAGAAGAAGAAGAAGTCTGGCATCTCTATCTTCCAGTCCCAGTCTCGCACTGTTTTGAATTCTCGATATTCTTTAAATTATCATTTTATTTTATTTTATTATTCAACTAATATTTCACTTTGTCCGTCCTTTTATACACCTGTACCTTCACACATTTTTCCTGAGCTCGTCTATTGTTGATCCATATTTCGAAGACCTTCGTTAAATAGCGCCTGTTCCTAGTCCGTAAAGACGAAGAAATATCATTTTTAGTATAGCGAATTCGTACGCCGAAAATTTAAATTTGTTTTTCGTCTAACTTAAACGTTGTTTTGTCATAAATTCTGTTGATTTCTCTACACACCTTGAAGTGAGCGGCAATGGAATGTTCTGCCGTTCACGATTCTGTTGAAGAGATGGATACATTTCGAGGTAAACAATAAGAATAGTTGATCATAGACCTAGTTAATAATATTATACATGGCTACTATGTGCTATCTACCACTTAGGTTATGGCTACATAGCAGCAAGAGTGTCATCAGCAATACTTTAGTATTAGTTTTGTTTTTGTAAGTGTCATGTGTCAAGTCAATGAAGCAACAGGTTTAAAACAGGTTGCTTGGTAATGTGCGTTCGACTTGGGCAACACATATATCCTGAGCAAGATTACGTACAATCAATCTTCTCTACGTAGGTATATTCAACTTCCTGATGATCTCGCTATTGGCGTTTTGACATTTTCATGTCTTTGCTTTGGCACATAAACTGAAAAATCGTCACGAAAACTTGCTCACGCGATACCAATAAATATAATAGACTCACTGTGTTGCGTAGAGAACAATCAACTGTTTTCTTTATGTCTTTGCTATGTCACATAAAATAAAAAAAAGTCACGGAAAATTGCTTACGAAAATATTTTGATGATTTCCGTTTACAACCGAGTCGTTGCTAGGGAAATGGTACTTCGTCGTTTTTCATCCCACAAAATTCGTTGACCATTCGTTCGAAAGCTCTCGATTTATCCAACCATATTATGTTAACTACTGCGAAGGTACCTACTACTAAGGTACTAACTACAGGTGATCATTCTCAATAATTGATATTGTGAACATGATTGCAACCGCTTGTTAATTTCTGATGATTTCATTGAGCTGGTGTTCCGAGGATTTGATTCATAGCAGGTGATCCGAATGTTGCGAGAACGGTTTGATTTGTGAAGCGGTGGTTAAATCAATTCAATAAGTAATTTCTATACTTTACACTCTAGGACGTTGTAATTTCGTATGTAGAGTATTCAGGACATTTACTTGACGATGCCCAGGGTCCGGATCAGATGAGTGGCTCTTAAAGCTAATTTCTATGCTTTACACTCTAGGAAGCTGTAATTTCGTACGTAGCCTCTTTAGGACATTTACTTGACGATGCCCAGGGTCCGGATCAGATGAGTGGCTCTTAAAGCTAATTTCTATGCTTTACACTCTAGGAAGCTGTAATTTCGTACGTAGCCTCTTTAGGACATTTACTTGACGATGCCCAGGGTCCGGATCAGATGAGTGGCTCTTAAAGCTAATTTCTATGCTTTACACTCTAGGAAGCTGTAATTTCGTATGTAGCCTCTTTAGGACATTTACTTGACGATGCCCAGGGTCCGGATCAGCTGAGTGGCTCTTAGAGCTTGCATACGAGTCTGCAACTAAAGACATAGATAATATCCCAATGTGTTGCAGACTCGTATGCAAGCGTTTTAAATAATCTGTAAAGAGTCCAGGTTTGAGCAAAATCGGTTTACTTACGACTTTACGCCAACTTTTATATACAGTAGGTACACGACGATGATCGGTGTATACTTCCAATTTCACTGATCTACAATCAAAGCCTAGACAGCCAGTAACACCCTAGCTTCAGAAGAGTGATTTTCTAATAAGTATTCTATAATATGCTTCAAACATGATTTATTGGATTTTAACCATTTCTAAAAGTGTATACCGATTTTAATCTTTATAAGTGTCATGTGCCAAGTCTATAAAGCAACCTTTCAACAGGTTGCTTGGTAAATATCATTTATTCATTAGTAAAAATCATTATTCTCAAACTAAATTAATTATTTAAAGAACTAGAGAACGCAACACAATACTAACTTATACATCCATTTAAAAAACAACTTCAGTCTACAAAGAAGTACACGCGTTTTAAGAAAAAATTGTTCATAAAACCAAGGAACATTTAATTTAAAAAAAGTTTTTTCTGAAGAGATTACAATGGTTTATTAAAGAATAATAAACCAAAAGAGATAGGTAGGACCTAAGGCTATTGGCAATACCTAAAGCACCAACAACTGACACTGTAGAAACTAATTAAAAAGAGTTTGGCACGAAGTAGTGTTGTGCCATTATAGCAAAGACTAGGATATTCGGAGTCACAGATAAGTCATTCGCATTCAGTTAAATAAGGCGCGATATTAGGATTCATAAAATTGAGGAATCAGGCTGTCAGCAATCAAATCATTAATATCTGATTTCTTACCTTCTGCTAATGGTATCTTGCTTGAGTAAGCAGGGGATAGACTGAGCTGGGACGAAGAAGCACGCCTTGAAGAGGCTCGAGTATTTTTGACAACCACTTCCGAAAATTCATCTTTGAAACCAGATTTAAGAAACAGAACCCCTTGAGTCGATTTTTGAGCCTTCATGACCCTTACGTCTGTGGTTTTAATTGACTTTCCATCAACGGTTTCACTATAATTAGTTCCAGTTTGCTGCGCCAAACCCTTGAGATCATAAAACTGGGAAAATTTTTTCGAAGTGTCACTTTTCTTGCTGGAAGTTGGCCCGAAACCGGTGCGAGGAAAACTGACACTAACGACTTCCCACAGCCAGTGTTGTTACTACAGCCAAAACAACTTTTTCCTCTGGTAGATATCAGTCTGGAGCACGCAATAAAAGTGCTAACGCAAAACCGGATTTTTTGAGAAGTGTCACTTTTCTTGCCGGGGTGCGACATGTATCCTGCGCAAGATTACGTACAATCAATCTTCTCTACATAAGTATATTCAACTTCCTGATTTTTCGACAAAAAATCTCATTTTCAACGATATTTGACTAACTCCAGAGCCATTCAGATATTATATTCGGCCTGAAGTTGTCTAAATGGTTGTCTCTCTTTCTATTCTGCTCTATAGGCCGCAATTTCGGAGTACCTACTTGAGATTTGGTTGGCAGGTTCCTTGGACACCGGGTAAGGGAAAGTTGGCATCCTTGGGACAGTGAAAGAATATGGTGCATGAAGTAGTTTAGGTTGTCGAATGTTAGTTATTAACCAATGTTTTGATAAAAAAAGAAACTTTTATCGTGTTTTTTGACCTTCTTACCAAGTCGTTTGACACAGACACAACTCCGAGACTGAAGGATCGATTTTGACATAGATATGTCTTTTGGCAGGGGGTCATGACGAAATAAGCGTGATCGTGGTCACAGCTTTGTTTGCAGTGCCGGTTGGAAACGGTTACCAACCGTTGGCGACCAGGTTTGTGATTGGTTTAGTGCGCATGCGTGACCAACACCTAATTTCAAACCGTTTGTAACTAAATCCGCTCTGCGAACGGGTTTGACTAAAGTTAACCGTCGCATAGCCTTCAACAGCTGTAACCTGCTTGGTGGGCTCGCGCCATCCTTTGAATAGGTAAACATTTCACGTATGAATAAAGAACCTGGTCTCAGTAAAGAGATGGCCTAATGAAAAATATTCATTGGGAACAAACCTGCCAACAGGAATAAGGGTAATTCTGAGCAATTATCCGGTCAACTCCGATATTTCTCAAACTTTCGTATAATGTTATAGACAAGGAAAGACAATAATAGAATGCAAAATTAGACGTCGCAAACGTCCACATGTACATACACTTCATTCTGACCTACATGTCCGACTAATCTGTATTTTTACTAAGGGATTGACTACTTGATGTTATGTATTTTTGAGATGCGAGCGTAGCGAGCATCCAGACCACTGATCTATGCTAAAAACTTATCCATGTTTTTAGCATAGATCAGTGGTCTGGATGCTCGCTACGCTCGCATCTCAAAAATACATAACATCAAGTAGTCAATCCCTTAGTAAAAATACAGATTAGTCGGACATGTAGGTCAGAATGAAGTGTATGTACATGTCTAAAACTGCTTTGCGACGTCTAATTTTGCATTCTATTATTGTCTTTCCTTGTCTATAACATTATACGAAAGTTTGAGAAATATCGGAGTTGACCGGATAATTGCTCAGAATTACCGGAATAAGAAATCCATGCTCAATCTTTTCTTGCCTCCAGCTGATGATTTTGTGGGAGAATGTGGTGTTTATCTCGCGGGAAGAATTTAAATCGATCTCGAAGTCGACCGTCGTTCTTAATTTTTAATGTTAATAGCTTTACAAATAACTCTTCAGTTGAATTGAGTAATAACATTTTACTGTTTGATTTAGTATTTTGTTGCTATTCAGACGAAGATTCCCATTCTACGTCGTTGTCACCAATAAGATTTTCCATATCACACAACTAGTAGGAAACTTTCAATAAATAACGGTAGAAGTAAAATGAGGGTAAATGCAAAGGTAGAAGTTAGTGAACAGTGCACGTCATGCAGATGTCCGACAGCTTTCTCATTTCGTTCGGCAGGCTTATCTTATCATCTCTCAGCTCGCTGAGCTCCCGCTACCCTCCATCTCACAGTGGAATGATTTGATTGGCTACTTCGAGTAGCGGTGTGGTGGGGGACAAACCGTCTGATCGGTCAGCAGAAATTTCTCTGACGGTCTAACCGACCCACAACGCGTTTCAAACTGGTTTGGTGGTCACTGCAAACGGACCACTATGGATGCTATACAGTCATAGATTTCCTCAAATGGACACTGCGAACGCCCCAAACGCGTTTCCGACCATTTCTTACAGGTTTGATGGTCACTGCGAACAAACCTCAAAAAATGTAATGGGTAACTAGGTTGTTACCTACTTTCATTACGTTACTAATTACGCCACTCTATCCAGAAAATGAGGAAGTCACTATTTCTTAGCAATTAACGAAATAACAACAAACAATTCGAATTTTTAATCTAAGTGATTTCACCAACTATTTCTTATCTTACCTACAAGTCAAGTAGCATAACGGGTCCTACGAAAAATAATTGCAGTTAGGAAAACAAATAAATAATTGCCAACCGTCTCATTTGGATACCCTATTCCAGCAATATCTATGCATGAGTTTTTTACGTGCAAGCGGTAAAAATTTACAAGTTTTGACATGGATATGTCTTTGCTCTGGGGGTTCAACCAAAAATTTCCGTGACGCAAAATTTGTGTCACAATTTCAGTGTTTTTCACGTACAACCCAGCCGTTACTAGGGGAATGGAACTTCCGCAGTTTTCATCGCACAAAAATCGTTCGCCACTCGTTGGAAAGCGCTTGATTTATGTGATAAATGTTCACATCTCTAGCTACCAATTTCCCCCTCCTTACGTACCTGGCTACATTCCAAAACTAAATTGATTGGACTATAAACAATTTTAATAAGCCGGTTACAATACTGCCGTACTAAGCACAGATACCGTAACCAACATTCGTTTCGAAATTCACTTTTTGACTTCACATTCATAATTGGGCCATCCTCAGTGTATTATAATAGTCAAAACTGAATAAATATTATATAGCTATTTATAAATAAATAAATATTATAAATTTAGCTATTTATAGCTATTTATAGCTATTTATAAATTATAATTTATTTATTTATTTTTTTATTTATTTATTTTATAATAATTTATTTATTTATAGCTATTTATAAATAAATATTATATATTTATTTATATATATAAATAAATATTATATAAATATTATATATTCATTAAAATATCAACGTTTTTAATTCACGCTTTGACCGTATCTACCCATTTGGCTTGAAAAAAACTAAGCTAATTCATTGTATCTGACTATTACTAAGTCGTTATACCGTATCTAAAACTGGTTACCATAATTTAGCTTAGTAACTCGCAGTTACGATGTTCTACCTTAGTAATTTGGCTCGATCAGGTGTAGTTACAATTGGTTTGCAGCTGGTTTTCTTATCTTAAGCTGACTCGTCTTTCTAATCGTTTATTCTTCCATTGTCCCTTCAGAAGGCAATCTACGAGTGAAAACTTTTTGAATGACGCCAATAACCACGGAAAAAAAGTATGTAAAGTGTTTTTCCTCACAACATTGGGATACTCTAAAAATAACGACAACATCATTCAGCAACGAATCGGTTGTACGTGAAAATCATAAGAAATTTTTCATAACGCTTTCTTCGTCACACCGTAACGTCACACTTTTTGAGTTATGTGCCATAGTAAAGACATAAAATGTCAAAAATGGAAGAGTTAAGTTTCTCAGAAGAAACTTAAGACGTCGTTAGGCAGAGTATTATTTAAAAATATTTTGGCTGTTCAAGCACTTCGGGGAAACTTCTTTTTGAACTGCAAAACTAAATTTAATGAAGACTGGAAGACACTGCACTTTCTCCTTGTAAAACACATGAAATCTCTTCCAGACCCAGTGAGTTCAGCAAGCCCAGAGGGATGACACAAGATATAAAAGATTCACTCATCAGCTTGATCTCCAGCAAATCATCTGACATTCCTCCGTCAATATTAGCATTTTGGGAGTCTTTGCCTACAACAGATGCGGAGGAGGGAAATGCAGATATTCCTGAGAGCGAAAGTTTCTATGACTAAAGAAGGAGAGAATAATATACCATTTTTAGAATAAATTGTAGAAGAATCAATATTATATTCTATACAGGTACCATAGATAAACATTTTTACCTCCCATAAAAAACTTCATAGTACTTGAATTTGTTTGGTATTGTGTCATTACGAATATTAGAACTAGATACCTATTTTATTGATAAGTGTATCAAGAATTAAGGATGTTTAGGGGTTCGAAACAATGCTAACTTACCCTCATAATGTTTATGGTATCCAGTTAGATACTGTATTATCGCTTAGGAAAATGTAGATACGAATTCTAAGCTTAGTAAATCTAGCAAGAATAAAGGGGTAACCAAATCGTATCTGCTGCCTTGCTATGAAATTATTATTTATTATGTATTTGAACCTCATGAACAGGTTGGGGAGTATAAAAATTAGTTGAAACGATCATTGGGGTGGAAATATTTCGGTTAGGCTGAGTAGAGCAGCGTCTTGAACTTGGGCATGTTGATATCTCCGTTAGTACTACAATACAGATACGGTAACTGTGCTTAAGACGGCAGAATATTCTTAACGTAAAGCAATAGAATCATTTACTCCACTCCATAGGAAACATTTCCATCCTCTTGACAACAGTCGAGGACTACTCGAGGACGACCGTTATGAAATCCCCAATCAAAGACATATCCATGTAACATGGTATCTGCTTGTAAAGCGGATAGTGGAACTCGTTTACGAGTTTTTTATAATAATTCCTGTTTTATTATGAATGTGCAATAGGTAAGTGTATAGGTAATTTGAGGCTAAACCCGAAAATGTAGTCAAAATTTGAAAATAGTTGTGTTGTGGAGGAACGTGGGGTTTTATGACAAAAAAACGTGATTTTCTAAAAAATAAAATCAAAAATCATTGAACGGATTGAGATTGAGATTGAAAGGTGCGATTGGCGGCATTCTACGTCATTTTCAGTCTAGTTTTTTTTTTCTTTTTTTAATGAAGTTTTCAGGAATTGTGGGGTTTACCTAAACGAGCCCCTACAAATTTCATTGCCGTTGGATTAATAGAAAGTCTGTGCACCTGTATTAAATACTGTTCCACTTTGCATTCAACTATAACTGTTCCATTTCGCATTCAATCATTTCGACTCGTACTTTGTTCTTCAGCTAATGTGTTTAACTAATTTCAACAGAACTCTTATTTCAATAAGAGCAGCATCCTATTCCTGTGGGGACTGGAGTATTAGTACTCAATGAAGACTGATTTTGTAACGTGCCCCAGGGTAGCCTGCTTGGTCCCCTCTTATTCTTGATACTGGTGAATGATCTACCACCCTTACTCGAAGACAACCAAACATCGGTTGTCAACTACGCTGACGACACAAACTTTCTTGTTGTCGGAAAATCAGTGGGCGAATGCATTTCAGCTTGTCAGCGGAAATTCGAAATTCTCAAGCAGTGGCTTAACGACAATGAGCTCATACTCAATGAAGGTAAAACCAACTGCATCTTGTTTCGAGCAGAAACGGGCGATACTCAAGAGAACTTTCAGCTTGGATTGGCCACAGTAACCACATTGGGGGATGCCAAATTTCTTGGTGTGCAGTTGGATTCCACACTCAAATTTCGAGCCCACGTTGACTCGTTGGCATCGAGGTTGAGTAGTTCCTGCTTTTGCCTGCGGAAACTGCGTCCTGTGGTATCCAAATCAGGCTTGCTCTCAGCATACCACGGATTGTTTCTCTCAAAGGCCAGGTATGGGATCCTCTTTTGGGGGAACAGAGCTAACTTGGAAACAATTTTCAAGCTCCAAAAAAGAGCTTTAAGAATTTTATTGGGTCTGCCTCCACTATCATCCTGCAGAGGGCAGTTTGCCAAGGAAGGGCTCCTCACCCTGCCTTCGATACTTATCCTCGAGACGCTTCTATACATGAAAAAGCATCAACATCTATTTGCTCAGTTCAGCTTCAGTCATGACCATCACACCCGTCATCGAATTGATTTACTTCGTGTTCCATCTCACTGGCTTGAATTCTTCAAGAGTGGTTTGACATATAAGGCCATTGAAATGTGGAATTATTATGTGCTCAATCTCCAGGTAACACTGTGTTCCGCTGATGCCCCACTAACTATATTCAAGAGGCGGCTGAGGGCATACCTGGTCAAGAGAGAGCTCTACTGCATTTCTGACTTTTCTGTTTGATAGTTTTCTTCGTAGTGTACCAGCTTCTGTAATCTTAAATTTTTTTTGTCGTTTTCTTTATTGTTTGTATCGATTTATTTTTTGACAATTGCCCTACTCTTATCTTGTTCGAGTGCTTCTGGCAAATAAAGAATTATTATTATTATTATTAGTAACGCGCTAGCTATTTGTTCAAGTTTTAAGATTTATCTGATTTTAAATATTGTTCTACGCCAAATTCTGTTAAATTTTTAAGATTTATTCTTGTTTTGATTAGTTTGTTCATGTTTTGAAATTTTACGTTTAAGCCGATTTAATATTTTATTGATGTTTTGATTAGTTTATATTCTCCTTTCTGTTGTAAGAAGAAGAAAATAATATATTTCCATGGTTTCTATCCCTTAGAAATACCCACACTCAGACTTTGCCTTGTGGGGTTTTCAGTAAGCAAAATCGCTTATGGAAACAATCTCTCTGTATATCCTGTATTTCTGAAAATAAAGTACCTATTGATAAAACAAAAAAACTAACGCCGTATATTTCATGCTACAATGTGTGAGGAAGCTATACTGCCCACCCAACTTGGCAGACGCTTTTCTCTTGTGCTTGGATTGGCCCACAACAAACCCCCCTTGAACAATTTTAATATGCGTGCCTCTGATAGACACGCTTTTTCCTAAATGACCTAGCTTCAGAGGAACGACCTAGTCTGATGTGCACTTGATAATTTTGTTGGCATATTTCACTTCGTAATATTTATCAAACCCAGGTAATGAGTGTTGTATATCTTTGTTTAGATCTCGATCCAGACTGGGAGATCAAGATGGAGCCAGTTGACACAGACGAGGAGGAGATTCAGACTGATCCCCTTTCAGTTGTTGAACACTCAAAAGGTAACAGCCTTCCTGATGGGACCGCTGGAACGCCGTGATATTAGATTTAAGGCGGGTATCGACAGTGCGAGGCGACGAGACCTTCTCGAACGATCAAGTTTGTCTCCCACCCCGGCGACTACTTGGAACAGTTCCCTACAAAAAGAACTGTGAGTTCTTCAATTCCGTTCAATGCGGAGCAGCTCATGAGTCACAAATGAAAAGTCACATTTACGTTTCTAAACTGTTATGTGATCGTGTTATGAGATGCTAGCTTGCGAGCATCCAGACCCCAAACTATGCACTTTATTCTGATCTACATATCCAACTAATCTGCATTTTTACTACGGGATTGACTACCTACTTGATGTTAAATATTTTTGAGATGCGAGCTTGCGAGCATCCAGACCACCAAACTATACACTTCATTCTGACCTACATGTCCACTAATCTGCATTTTTACTAAGGGATTGACTACTGCTCTCAACGAAACAGGTTGAACGGAAGCTCACAGTTCTTGTAGTAGGGAACGGTTCCAAGTAGTTGCCGGGAAGGGAGACAATCTTGATCGTTCGAGAAGGTCTCGTGTGCGAGGCATGCGGGGAGAATAGCCTCGCACTGTCGATACCGGGGTTGCTCGCTACGTGCCGCTCGCGCCACACCGTGCGAGACGAGGTTCGTAGCATACCGGCCCACATCTGCCTTGGGCCACACAAGGCAATCGCCATGTTAACTGACTACCTTCGAGTTGGGTGGTTTGTGTCTCGCATTGAGCATGCGTGGTTACAAATTTAACCAACCGCGTATGCACCCTGAGGCAAACGTCGCGAGGCGAGCATCCTCGCACTGTTCACACTAGGGTGGTGGGGCCAGTGTTTGACACCTTAACAGGCATTTTGACTTTGACAAGCAATTAAGTTATGTTTTTTCGTTTGTTCAAACTTGAAGCTTACATCTATTACTGCATCAGGATGTCCTCAAACTGCTCGGTATTGAAAAAATCACTAATTCAAGCCACAAAACATCATAGATTTGTTTTGGTTTATTATTTCCAATAATACGCTTATGTGATCGTATAGCAAACAAATTTTATAACCCCCCTCAAACTTTGTCACTTTACGTTTCAAGGTGCGTAGAATCCAAATTTGAAATGTCCGTCCGCCGTCCGGGCCATAAAAGGCCTAAGAATTGACTTAAAAAACCCGTTCTTTCGCACATAGACTCCATTTGGGGTCTAGTTGGTCCTAATGTTTAACCATCCCGATCGCTTTACTCGCATAGATGCTATGGGCCAAAAACGGGCGAAAAAGTGTCTTTTTTGAGGCTTTGAGTATTAGACTGACGTGTTAAAACTCCAACCTGCTCAACCACAACTGCGCAAGCTAATATTCCAAGGCTAGGATAACAATGGGCAGTAGGACTTCACAACAGAACACTTTAGGACCAGATCATGCACGACCACAACTGCACGACCTAATAATTATTATTCTCATGTTAGGACAAAATTCACTCATCTCAAAATGCACAACTTTCAAATGAATGTTGATGGAAAAATATGAATGATATTATAGTGTAAGCGTAATAGGGTGGTGAACCTCCGGTTGTGAGGTAACGAGGCCATGGAGTACCTCCAGGGTGGCCTGGAAAACTTCCTACACTTGAATTGCTTTCGAATTTCATGTTCCTTCGAGGCATGAATATACGTTTTTTCTAGGTCATATTTGTCTGTTAATACCAATGCTTTGCCTACGCATATTTAATAACAAATCCTCTCGACTTTTCGTACGTACTTAGATAATGATATTATTAAGGCAATGATTATTTGAATAGATAGGAACTCAAATCGAGAAATTGATATAAACATGCGTATATAATTATAGAAATATAGGTTGTGGCAACTCAAAATAGGACACGCCGAGGAGTTATGACGTACGCAAGCCAACTAATACTACGATCATACTCAATTGAAAAAATAATAAACCTTTGTGAAATAATTTGCAGCGTTTTTTTAAATAAATGTTTTGACCCAGTATTTGACCGCCACATTTTTTGTTGTACCTGTATTGACACCCTATGATTGACACGGCAGTTCTTCTGCAATAAATGATTCCTTGTATCAACAAAACATTTATTTCAACATTTTACAAATAAATTGAGCATTTGAACTTAGTTTTAATAATCTAAATATAAAATTAATATGAGTATTCATAAAGTCAAAGTTGAAAATATCACCGGATGTTTCATCACAAAATAGGTACAATGTTTTCTCGATACAATAGGCACAATACGATTCTAATGATAAACTAGCAGCTTGTGAGTTGCTATGTATTTATATAAATATAAAAAATAAAGAAGAATAGAGATCCGTATTGACAGCACTGTCATCACTGAGAGGAGCATCAGTTTGGGAGCTAGTATTGACATTTGCATTTTCGCATGTGTTATCTCTGACTATTTCCAAAAACTGATAGCATAAATGCAATCTACACGAAAAACTGATTGAGAAAAACCACGGAAACAATCGAATTTGAAAATATGGAGGGCATGGTGAAGCAAAATAAACGCTTACCTCCTTAGCGAAATCACAAGAAACAGCACCAAAGAAATTACAACACGAGGTTCTGTTGGGTAACCTTCTCCAGATTTCACAAAAACCCGCCAGAAACCTTTTCCTGCCTTCATACTTCACTGAGAAGGTATTTTGCCTCAAAATTCAAATGGATGAAGCCCGTAAAACACTTCAATGCCTTATTATTAAAACTTCTTGGTGAGATGTCCCTCTCACTAGTCCCTCCACCCTAGGCTCCCTATCAAATTTCGTTGTAATCTGACAGACAATACACGGTGTTCGGTAAACCCCCCCCCCCCCCCCCCCCTCCTGCTAAAATCGTTTATAATGGGTAAAAAAAATTTCAATCTTAATGTTTTTTTTTTTTTTTTTTTTTTTTTTGGTTTATTATTTCCAATAATAAGCCTATGTGATCATGTACCAAAAAATTTTTATAACCCCCCCTCAAACTTTGTCACTTTACGTTTCAAGGTGCATTTGAAATGTCCGTCCGCCGTCCGGGTCATAAAAGGCCTAAGAATTTACTTAAAAAACCCGTTCTTTAGCACATAGACTCCATTTGGGGTCTAGTTGGTCCTAACGTTTAACCATCCCGATCGCTTTACTCGCATAGATGCTATGGGCCAAAAACGGGCGAAAAAGTGTCTTTTTCGAGGGTATGAGTGTTAGACGTGTTATACGCACGCCTGGCACGCGTGGCAGGGGGTTACGGTGGGTGTTTTGGGGGGTGAGCGGGGGGTGGAGTGAGAGGAGGCGCCGCGGCACCTTGTGGTGGCTGGAGTGACCAGGGGCGTAGCAGAGGGGTGTAGGAGAATGGATATTTATTACTTTTACGTGTTATACCCATATAATACACCGCGGGGCACCATGAGGTGGGTACAGCGTTCCTTCGAGGCATGAATATATGTTTTTAACACAGAATGTGTTTTAGCCATGGACTAACTAGCCGAAAATGGAACGCGGGATGGTAACGAAATGTGTGACGGATGATTTTCACGTACAACCGAGTCGTTGCTAGGGATATGGTACTTCGTCGTTTTTCATCCCACAAAATTCGTTGACCATTCGTTCGAAAGCTCTCGATTTATCCAACAATATTATGTTAACTACTGCGAAGTGCGTGTCCAACAAACTGAGTTATGAGCATGGTTATATAAATAATTGTTTACACACAGGTGATCATTCTCAATAATTGATATTGTGAACATGATTGCAACCGCTTGTTAATTTCTGATGATTTCATTGAGCTTGTGTTTCGATGATTTGATTCATAGCAGGTGATCTGAGTATTACGAAAACGGTTTGATTTGTGAAGCGGAGGTTAAATAATTTGAATAGGTAATTTCTATACTTTACACTCTAGGAAGCTGTAATTTCGTTTGTAGCCTCTTTAGGACATTTACTTGACGATGCTCAGGGTCCGGATCAGATGTGTGGCTCTTAAAGCTAATTTCTATGCTTTACACTCTAGGAAGCTGTAATTTCGTATGTAGCCTCTTTAGGACATTTACTTGACGATGTTCAGGGTCCGGATCAGATGTGTGGCTCTTAAACCTAATTTCTATGCTTTACACTCTAGGAAGCTGTAATTTCGTATGTAGCCTCTTTAGGACATTTACTTGACGATGTCCAGGGTCCGGATCAGATGAGTGGCTTTTAAAGCTAATTTCTATACTTTACACTCTAGGAAGCTGTAATTTCGTATGTAGCCTCTTTAGGACATTTACTTGATAAATCGCTCTTGATTTATCACGAATTTATTTCGTATTTTTTTTTTTTGTAGTTTCATACTATAACTATATAAATTGATGTTATAAATGAATAGTAAACAATGACGCTTATTTGGTTGTCACTTGGTTGCGCGACAACGCAAACACATTCTGTGTTTCAATAATTTCGTCCGAAGTATGTAAATAGAGGTAACCGGGGGTCCAGGGGGCTTGCCCCCTGGCGAGGCGCGGAGCGCCGAGTTTTCTAGGTCATATTTTTGTGTTAATACCAATGCTTTTCCTACGCATATTTAATAACATATCCTTTCGACTTTTTGTAGGTACGTACTTAGATAATGATATTATTAAGGCAACAACTATTTGAATAGATAGGAGCTCAAATCGAGAAATATAAACATGCGTATATAATTAGGTATAGAAGTATAGGTATACTCGAAATGTTGCAACTCGAGTATGTGGCAACTCGAAGTAGGACACGCCGAGGAGTCTGGATGGGCCTTATGACGTACGCAAGCCAACTAAAACTACGATCAAACTCAATTGAAAAAATAATAAACCTTTGTGAAATAATTTTCAGCGTTTTTTTTTAAGAATCTCAAAAATTACAAAATTGCGCACATGCGCAAAATTTTTTAGCGCCAATTTAGCAATTGACATAAAATTTGTTATTTTAAATGAGAACCCCCATTTTTTATTACAGATTTGAATTCTACGTGAAAATTCATGGAGAAATTACCCATCACTCGATTTTTTAGGTGAATGCAAGCGGGGGCAATTTCGCTCCAAAAGTGCGCATTTCCTATCTAAAAGTGCAATAACTAGTTTTTTGAAGATTCTCGATTGCCACATGTAATACATGATTTAGGAGTACTTTTTCCTGCTGAACCTCGTAATGATGTCCCTTTATTGATATTTGCAACACTAACTAGTGAGGGAACACAGCAGTGTGTGGGGGAAATTGAATACAATTTTTGATAGGTATCATTTATTGAATCCAGCTGATGAGTGTTATGACATCTTTGTTTAGATCTCAATCCAGGCGGGGACATCAAGATGGAGTCAGTTGACACAGTCGAGGAGATGACATTCTACAACCCCCTGGTCATTTCCACTGCAATCTTGGACTTCCAGACTGACCCACTTTCAACTGATAAGAAAGGTAACAGCTTTCCTGTAAAAACGGAGTCTTCTGTGGGGGAAAGGTTCCATATTTGGGATACCAACTCTTTCAACTAATTAATATTCTTCAAATCTGCGCAATGTTTGAAAGTCCACGACTGGTCATTTGCAATGTTACGGTATCTGGGTAACTCTCCCTAAGTGGGTAAAGCAATAGCAGCTAACCAGGAGAGGGGACGTTACGTTAAAGTTTCTAAAAAGTTTGATTTTCGGTGTCTTCAGAAATGGTCGCCTAATTTGGGACTATGGGGGTCCCCAATGTGGCTAATCAATCCCTTATTTTGGATTTCTAAAATATGGTAACCTATTTTTTTTTTCTAGATAACTCAAATGGAACCAGAATGAAAATTAAAAATTCAAAATTAAAATTCGTAGCAGTCTATAGTTCGCCCATGCTACATGCTGACCTTCCCATTTTCAAAGACGTAACTAGACCTTCCAAAACTTGCTTTTTTAAATTTTATTTATTGCACCAAGTAATGCAACTTATTAGTAACATTTCTTTGAGAATAATCAGTCTCTAGAAGGATACTGCGATAAACTGATAAATAACTCATTATTTCACTATTTTAAACTATTTAGTGTCTTTGGAACATTTTGATTATGTAGAAATGAAAATTAATTTCCTTTTTTTATATTTTATTTGATAAATAGCCAAAAAATGGAAATCACCCCTGGAAACATGGATTTTATTATCTTAGTCAAAATAAAGGAATAAAAAAAGTCTGCCAAGTTGGTTGTGGCACATAGCTTCCTCGTTTACCTATCATGAATGTATAGATCATTGAAAAGTTTTAAATGATGAAAAGAGTAAATCAAGAAGTAGCGTGAATTGCCATAATTGGTCAATTAAGGAACGAAAAAATGATACTCAATGTAATTTACGTTTGTGAATGTGCAGAATGAACTGATGAGTTGTGAACAATCACGGAAACGAAACAACACAGTTTACGGGATCCTGAACACAATTTATTGTGAAATACAACTGTAAATTGAAATAATAATGGGAGAGCGATTTACAGACTGAAAACGAGAACTAGAATCACAAACATTTTCCTTCCTTCCGCAACTTGCGCCGGGAGCGCTACAGTTCGTTCACAGGTTTCTTGATATCAATTAATGGACATGAGAAATATAAATGATTTACATAAATACAATTGCTTGACTAAATTACACAATTTTCGGGAGCTCAGATCACTGATTAATCAGGGATTCTTAATTAAATTGGGGTAGTAGTTTCATTGTTCCATTCAGATACATTGCATAGGTTTTAAGCTGGAGAAGACGCTACGCTAGCGCCCGACTCGGGAGTTCGGTGAACTTAGAGGCGGGAAATACGAATTTGGGTTGGAGGCGGGAATTACGAATTTGGTTACGGCCAAACATACTCCCCCCCCCCCCCCCCCAATTCCAGCGGAATTCTAACATGGGATCTCAATTGTCAATAGGCAGGGGGCACAGCTTGCGGACGGGTCGGTCAAGAATGTTGGAGCTAGTGCGCACTTTTGCGACGCGGGAAACCTCATCCTTGCCGGGGATCAACTCGACTATGATGCCCTTTGGCCAAGAGAGAGGGGGAACATTGTCTTGCATGATCAGAACAACATCGCCTATCTTGGCTGGTTTGAACGGGGTATTCCATTTTTGTTTGGACTGCAAGTCTAGTAAGTACTCGGTTCTCCATCTCTTCCAGAACTGTTCGACTACAGCATTAACAAATCTCCACTTGGGAGTGAGACGAGAGCTGAACTCAGCGACCGAAGATTCGGGAAGGGCAGTGAGGGGCCTCTGAATTAAAAAATGACCCGGGGTTAGAACCAAGAAATCATCAGGTGATTCTGATTGGTGAACTAGAGGGCGACTATTTAGAATTGCCTCGACACGAGACACTATTGTAGTGAACGTTTGTAAGTTAGGGGTGTGGGATTGTAACGTAAGGATCAGCAGCCGTTTGGCTGACTTAACTGCGGCTTCCCACAAGCCCCCGAAATGGGGAGCTCTGGGTGGAATGAATTTCCATTCTACCCCCCTTGCGGCTAAACGCACCTGCAAGTTGTCAGAGACACCGGAATCCATAGCTTTTCGAATTTCTGAGAATAGGCGTGCAGCACCGGCAAAGTTGGTGCCATTGTCAGACCAGATGGTGGAAGGTACACCTCGACGCGCCATGAAACGTTCAAGACATTGGAGGAAACCATCAGTCGTAAGGTCCATCACTGTTTCCAGGTGCACTGCTTTCGTAGCGAAAGAAACAAACACGGCTAAATACACCTGGAATGAACGGGATCCTCTCTTCCCTAACAGAGTGATTTCAAATGGGCCTGCGTAATCAATGCCGGCTGTTTGAAACGGAAAGGCCCGTTCAACACGACCTTCGGGCAGCTGTCCCATAGATGTCTCATACGGTACAGGTTTTATAGAAAAACATCGGACACAACCCTTTAAATAACGGGACACCACCACACGACCATTGATGATCCATAGGCGGGAACGGAGGTATGCCAGCGTGGCACGGGGACCTACATGTAGACAGGCTTCATGCGCCTGCTTAACTATCAGTTCGGTCAACTTGTCTTCGGACGGTAACAAGGCGGGATGCTGAGTTTGATACTCCAGACTACTCAGAGTCAATCTACCTCCCACTCTGAGCAAATTATCGGGAGCAAGGAATACGGAGAGTTGCGCGACAAATTTTGGTAAATTCTCTTCCTTCTCACGGGATTTCAGGGATTTAAAAACTTGCGGAAAGTGCCTCTGCTGCGCACGGCGAACCAATCTCCTCTCCGCCGAACCAAGCTCAGCCGTAGTAAGCGGACCGGTGCGCCTCCCGAACGCCCGACAATTGTGCGCAAAACGCAACACCCATCCTATGACTCTCTTTAAGTGAGAGTAGGAACTAAAGCGAGATTCAATGTCAAGAGGTACATCCCCTATCTTGGTGACTAAGTTAATGGCACGGGAAGCTCGGATTTCCGAGGTTACATCCGGAGAGGACAGGTCGGGGCGTACCCTTCTAATGGGCCACTCCGCTCTTGGAGTGCACAGCCATTCCGGACCACTCCACCATAGTGAGTCATTCACTATCTGGGATGGTAAAGCTCCACACGAAGCCACGTCAGCGGGATTGTCCTGAGAACGCAAGTGAAACCACGAATCGTGCGGAACATGATTGAGAACCTTTGCCACCCTATTTCCTACAAAGACCTTCCAAATTGGTGCGGGATCCGCAGTTATCCAAGACAGAGCTATAACACTATCAGAACAGGTGACCACATGCTCATCTGTGACGGAAGGGAAATTGGGGCGTACTTTCGAGATTGTTTTACCCAACAGTTCGGCGGCGAGCAGCTCAAGACGGGGAATTGTTTCTAGTTTTATGGGAGCTATTCTAGCCTTAGCCATAATTAATCTGGGAAGATATTGGCCATTCACATCACTGACTACGTATATCACGGCAGCATACGCCTTTTCTGAGGCGTCAGCGAAACCTACTATCCATTGCGGAACGTTCGAGCTGGGGACGTGACGAGGAATCCTAAGGAGCTGCAACAAATCTAAGGATTTGGACAACCTCTGCCACTCTCTCAAGAGGTGTTCGGAAATAGGATCGTCCCAGTCGCATTTTGAGCGACAAACTTCTCGTTGTATAGATCTGGCGAAGACCGCCACAGGAATCACCCAACCCACGGGGTCATATATTTTTCCTATCTGACTCGCCAACTCTCTTTTCGTGCGAACTATTGGTGTAACAGGTACCTTGAAGAAGAAGGAGTCGGATCTGGGATCCCAAGCCACTCCTAGCATTTTGAGGGGCTTTTCTTCCTCTCCGGTTAAATCTACGCAGTCCGTATGCGGACTAACATGCTCCTCGGGAATCCCTTCTAATAGGGCGAGATTGCTGGAAGCCCATTTTCTGAGCTCCAAGCTAGCCGAAGCGAGGAGTGCCTGAAGTTCGTTTCGAACTTTGATGGCCTCCCCTATGGAATCTCCACCACCGTGTACATCATCCACGTAAGTGTTACTAAGCAGTACTTTAGATGCCAAGGGGAAGTCGTTCGCGGATGTCTCAGCCAAATGTTTTATGACACGATTAGCTAGAAACGGAGCACATGCCGTGCCGTACGTGACGGTTGAGAGAGCGAAATCCTTAACTGGGTCCTGAGGAGAATCCCTCCAAACTATACGGAGCATGTCTTGATCCTGAGGGGGGTGTCTGATTTGACGAAACATTTGTCTAATGTCGGCTATAAATGCGAATTTAAACAACCGGAATCGAGTTAATATCGTAGCTATTTCAGGGAGAAGGCTGGGACCTACGTGCAATATCTCATTGAGTGATCTCCCATTTGAGGAGCGCTGCGAAGCGTCAAAGACCACCCTTATTTTTTCTGGAGGGTCGCCTTCTCTGTGTACGGCGTGGTGCGGAATATAATAATGGGGTTGACCCAACTTGGGAGGTTGAACGAATCTCATGTGACCCTGATTGAGATAATCAGACATAAATTCTCTGTAGGCGGAAGCTAACTGACTATCAGTTCTGAATTTGCTCTCCACACTGTATAGTCGGCGGAGAGCAATGTTGCGTGAATCACCTAAGGATGCTTTATCCTGCGAAAACGGAAGTGCTACTTCATACCTTCCTAACGAGTCACGGGAAACGGAATTTAAGAAAATTTCCTCGGCTTCTTGTTCAGCGGGAGTATAATGGGAAACTTCTTCTACTGACTCAATTTCGAACATACGGCGGAGGAGTTCGTTCGTTTGAACATCAGATACACTATTACAACTGACCTCAAGTGTAGAAACTTGACAACTAATACGCTCGGGAACGACACTCTCTCCCAGGGGGGTTCGCAACCTATCAGCAACAGCAAATAAAGAAACAGATTCTGACGGTCTGACAATAGGGGGTACTAACGAATACAGATTGCGTAGGGAGATAGGAGCGGAACATGAATTTGTTTCCTCGGAGTCAACGGAATGCGGGTTCATGACAGCGGGAACTAGGTCAACGGAATGCGGGTTCATGACAGCGGGAACTAGGTCAACGGGAACTAGGTCAGTGACAGCTGGGCTCAAGGTCAATGGAGTGCCTTCGCCTTGTGGCGTAGATTTGTCAAGTTCAGCCCCAGTAAGTGCCTCTCTACAATTCTCATCTCTCTCCTGATTTACCCTCTCATTAAACCGGACCTTCCTTTCCTTGAGGAAGGGGAAGTGATAGCTTTGCTCATAGCTATTGGGAAAAATTCTTGGTACGTTACCTAAAGCTATCCATCCTACACGAGTTCTTATGAAATGAGGCCCCTGACCCTTGGGTGCTACTATTTCCGGGAGCATGAGCGCTGCAAATAGACCGGAGCTAAACAACATATCAATATTGGCTTGTTTACTAAACTCGGGATCCGCTAACTGTGACCTTAATTTTCCCCTTGCCCTTGGCATGTTGAAAGATCGAGTCGGAATAGGTATGGTTAATTTCTCGATCACCGAGGCTCCTACAGTTAAGAAAGTACCATCCTTAAGATGCAATACTAACGAGGTCGTGAACTTCAATGATTGTCTAGCCTCGC
Source organism: Adelphocoris suturalis (assembly GCA_030762985.1). Lineage (NCBI taxonomy): Eukaryota > Metazoa > Arthropoda > Insecta > Hemiptera > Miridae > Adelphocoris > Adelphocoris suturalis. The sequence continues at coordinate 51,536,083 of CM061050.1, read as the reverse complement.
CAACGCCCATGACCTCAGCGTCGCAGGGATCCAGAGGGAGTTTGGCTCTTCGAGCCGCTTCTAAGGAAATTATATTAGTTTCTGCACCAGAGTCTAATAATACTCGGATGCGTTGCAAGCGGGAGCTACTAGGTGGGGATATATAAACCATTGCCGTAGGCACCAAGCTAGGAACATTAAATTTAATGGCCTTTCTAGCGTGATCATCAATTGAGGGAATTTTTAAAATAGATTTAGCGGGAGGTTGGAGTTTACCCAGCTCATTGGAAACATTGTTACTTGAATGAATTTTTATGCTGGGTTTAGTGGTAGATTGGAATTTACTTATTTTAGCGGAAATACAATTAGTGGGATTACAATCATGAATGGAACAATGAAAACCATGATTAAACTCACCAATCGTAGCGGGACGGCGGGCGAAATTGCGGGATATGTTTTCGCCACGCCTGGAAGAGGCGTGGCCTAAACTTCAGAAACTTGAATTTAGTTGTCGCGAACTATTATGTGATCTGAACTCGCGACTTGAGATACTATCGGCACTTCTTTCACTCACTGCACTTGGACAACTGACTTCACTAGACTGACTTCGGTAATTGGCGGAATCCTGATGCTGTGGCAGCGTCCTCGCTGGACCACCTGATGTATTGGGCGGAAATGTCGAGCCCCTTTCAAAACTTGGGCTACTTCGTGGTTTAGATTTCATGACGGGATCGCATATTAGGTAGTGATGACGTTCGTTACACTCACTACACCTTCTCTTCGACGTACAGTTCATCACTCTGTGGTATGGAGAAAAGCAGTTTATGCAAAGATTGTTGCGTTTAATTACGTCCTTCCTCTCCACCAACGATTGTCTCTTGAAACGATGACAGAGATAAAGAAAGTGTTCCTGGTCACAGAACGCACACGGATACGGGATCACTCGACGGGATGGTCCTGGCTTTGTTTGGAAATCAGAGGGATGAGCGGCAGAAGCGGGATTTGGGGCTCCTTTGGAGCGGGTGGTGGAATCTGGCGGCACGGGCTGTAACTGCACAACCCTTAGCTCCTCCTCAAGGAACTCCAACAATTGCACGTGCGTTGGGATGAAGCCCTCATCCTTTACTCGCTCCCTATTGAATTTCTGCTGAAGGGCGGCGTCGATTTTCGAGAAGAGAGCCTCAAACAACAGGAAGCCCGTTAGATCGGTAGCTTCCACCGAAAAAATCGCTTCTATCCATGCCTTGGCTGAAGATAGATACTGCTCGAACGTACTGGCGTCTATCCGATTTAATTTAGGGATCGTAGATCTTTTGGCGAATGTGGCTCTGGCTATTCTGTACCTTCCGGAGTTTTCCGAACACAAGTACTGATAGAATTGTTCGTAATTAGCAGATTGATGCTCTGTGCCTTTAAGCCATTGTTCTGCCTGAGCTACCAACTTCCCCTTTAGGGATTCGAACTTCACGGGATCCGGAAGATGTGGTACGTTATGTACTGCGGAGTTGAAACTTCGGATAAAATGAGCAAATTTCGTAATGTCACCATCATAAGTCGGAACGGATGGGAGCAAAATATGCATGACTTTCACTGCTTCATAGGGAGTTTTAACATCATGAAACGAGAACTCACCTTTTGTGCGTGCGGCCGCGTCGGCCCTTCCCTTTTCAGCTATCAGTTTTTTTGCTTTCTGACAACCTTCTATAATGTGCGGGATCCATGCTAATCTTAGCTCTTCTTTGATCTCAGAACCGTTTACTTGTTCTAAAAGTCGTTCCCCTTCCTTTAGAATGTCCGTGGTTATTTGAACCACGAAGTGAGGTTCCTGATTGTCGTCATTTAGGTTCTGATATAATGTCATGACCCATGACGAAATTTTGCGGTATAGAACCTTAATATTTTCCGGTAATTTATCTACCTTGCTGGGTTCCATACAAAACCCTTTTGGCTTGGTGTCCGTCATGGTTAGGTTCTCCACCGACGGTAAAGATATCGGAGGTGAAGGTTGACGGGATCTGCGCTTTGATTTTGGCATCCTGAAATTTTAAATCCTTTTTACTGGATGCAAAACTCAGACGGATGTACAACACGATAACTTCACTACGGGATCCAAAGCCAATGGTGAATACGGTTTTCCTATTCAATATGGCGAGAGCAGCGTGGTCTGTTGAAAAGAGATCCTTTCTTCACGGACTGGAACAACGCTCAGCTCCGTGAAGCCTAATTCCCGGGTTTCGGCACCAATGAACAATCACGGAAACGAAACAACACAGTTTACGGGATCCTGAACACAATTTATTGTGAAATACAACTGTAAATTGAAATAATAATGGGAGAGCGATTTACAGACTGAAAACGAGAACTAGAATCACAAACATTTTCCTTCCTTCGCAACTTGCGCCGGGAGCGCTACAGTTCGTTCACAGGTTTCTTGATATCAATTAATGGACATGAGAAATATAAATGATTTACATAAATACAATTGCTTGACTAAATTACACAATTTTCGGGAGCTCAGATCACTGATTAATCAGGGATTCTTAATTAAATTGGGGTAGTAGTTTCATTGTTCCATTCAGATACATTGCATAGGTTTTAAGCTGGAGAAGACGCTACGCTAGCGCCCGACTCGGGAGTTCGGTGAACTTAGAGGCGGGAAATACGAATTTGGGTTGGAGGCGGGAATTACGAATTTGGTTACGGCCAAACAAGTTGAAAACAATGAAATAGGTACGGGACCATCTACAACCTAAACCACGCATTCGCTGACACTTTCATCAAAATCGGATGAAAATTGTGGAAATTAAGGTCATTAAGTACTTCACATTGGCGCATGTCTCTAGAAAATTTTGAGCTTCATGAAATGATTAAGCCACTGATAGTGAAGCAAGACACTACATTCCGACGAGCCATCCATCTATTAGAAAAATAACCAGGAAAGTGCTAAAAAGTTCAATTCATGCAGCATGATCGTATGAGCGAACTTTCTTAAATTATCGTACTATATTATGTTACATTGTTTTGAAAATTAAGGGCTTTGTGGGAGAAGAAATTATTAACTACCAATATTATGGCCAGAAACCCGTTCTAAATAATATTCTGCAATTGAAAAAAAGATTTTGGATTTTTTAAAGAGTTTTTATAGATTTTTTTAGCACATTTTAATGAAATTTAAGTACATTTTTCTGCATGATTTTGCACATAATCTTCCTTTTGCACATTTTTTCCGGCCTGATGAAATCCCCCAGTAATTTAGTCAGCTTCATGTACCTATATCTCCGGCCCTACTCAATTTATCGCCTCAATTTTTTTTTTTTTTCTCTTATCAAGGATACTGTCCTTGACAGTTTGTGCCAAGAAAACTCCGTTATGACAACAACACAAAAATAGGGATGCTGTAACAAGAAAAGTAGAATTTAGCCGTAAAATTTCGAAAAATAGATCAACCTACCTGATACTGTGAGTAAAATTATAGAAAATCCTTGGCACAGCGTTTGTAGCATTTATTCACGCACAATTTAAAAAAAAAATTGTTGCGATAAGTTCAATGGTTTCGGAGAAAAAGGTACAGAAGCCTCAAAAAACGAGATTTTTCAGGAAACACGATTTTCTGAAATCATCGGTGTTCATTTCGTGACGTCAACTCAAATGAGTTCCTACTTCCCCCTAGATCTTGCTTGAGTTGTTAGAACCAAAGAGCTTATAATAGGATAGAGAGGGCATGTGTCTGTTAAACTGTGGGAGCTCATGAAGCCAATTTTCTCGAAGGGGTGGAGCCTACAATCGTAACCTCCAACACTGTTATAAAACCTCATTTCATCGTTATCGTTATTTCATTGGCTACCTGGTTTCAATCCCTAACATTGCGGAGTCTCAAGTGGCTTCTTTCCCTCCACGACCTGTCCTCTCCATCATATTATAAGCTCTTTGATTGGCTACCTGGTTTCAGTCCCTAACATGGCAGAGTCTCAAGTGGCTTCTTCCTCCTCCACGACCTGTCCTCTCTATCCTATTATAAGCTCTTTGGTTAGAACCCTAACAATGAAGAACAAGAAGAAGAAATGGAAAATAAACCTTTTGATAGCCTTCAGCTTGTTTTGTTTTCTGGTTTTGTTGTTTTCAAAGTTCCTATTATTCCTTAGGAGGAGGCAGACGACCCAGCCTATGGTGCGGGCCTCCACTAGAGCAGCACGGCGCGGCGCTCCAACCCATCTTCGTCAATATTTTTCAATAACTTCTCGTTGTTCAATTTTAAAAATTCTTTTTGCATTCAATTCCAAATATAATGAATAAGTAGAAACAATTTTTTTAAAATTTTCGATTTTTTGGTCGAAAAATATGCAAACTACCCTTAAGCACGAGCGCTTACAAAAATGGCCGAGGTCGAAAATTTTTCGATTCAACCTCCATCCACTAGGTCGATGGGGCAGTGCTTAATGTTTTGGTGCCGCGCTCCAGAAGTTTGGAGAGCGGTCGAGTGCGAAAAATTTTGACTCACCCGCACCGCTCCCCGATGTCGACCTAGTGGACGGACTACCATCATTTTCCATTATATTTCTAGAGAAAGATTTTGGCGCCGCGTCGCGCCGATCTGTCGACCTAGTGGACGGCCACCTTAAGAGAGTCAAAAGGGGGAACACTGGTCTGGAAAGACGAAATCGTCATCATCTATCATCTACGGGAGTGGGGAGTGGAGTCCCCCCCCCCCCCCCCCCCAAATGAGTGCTCTGCACCTGTGAATCTTTTTTGCTTCCGCGTATACCTGAAGGTAGCAGAAACATTGTTTTCACTTTCGGAAGAAAACAAATTTTTGGTCTCCAAAATCAAAATTTCCACTCGCATTTTACGTTTTAGACCACTGAACAACTTTGGTTCCGTGTCTGTCTGTGTGTCTGTCCTGTGTCCGCAAATCCTTGCAACAAGCTTTTTTTCCAGAGTTTTCATCCGATTTGGATGAAATTTTCGGGGAATGTGCGGGCTAGGGGGTAGACGGTCCCCTGTCAGTTTCATTGTTGCCAAATCAATACTTCACTCCGCGCATGCGCGAACGTTAATTCTATTATGTACCATTTTTTCTTTCCCTAGTCGTCCGATCTCGCTAAAATTTGGATGATAGTTGGGGGATGACGATTTGATCATCCCGTATCAATTTCAACATGATTGTACCATTAATAATAGCTACTGTGCATGCGCCTGTGAAATCCTTACAACCTAAATATCCACGGTTTTCATCCGATGTTGATGAAATTGTCAGAGAATGCGCGGGTTAGGTTGTAGACGGTCCCCTATCAGTTTCATGGTTGCCAAATCAATACTTCATTCTGCGCATGCGCAAACGTAAAATCCATTATGCTCCATTTTTTCACACTCTAGTTTCGTTTAAATTTGGATGATAGTTGGAAGAGGATGACATGATTACCTCATATAAATTTCAACACAATCGTATCATTAATAGCTAATGCGCACACGTAAAACGATAATTTACTCTCAATCACCAACTTCCAAACATGTTGGTTGTAAAAGAATTCAGAGAACAATGTAAAAAAGGTACATTTTTTGCTAAAATTATTTATTAATATTTTAATATATTTATTGGTCTCACATAGACCTTGGCAAGTTTCAACTTCGTTATTCAGCATTATAATAAAGTTCCAGTCATGCAGCATGATCGTATGAGCGAATTTTCATAAATGGTCGTATTACGTTTATGTTAAATTCTGTTGAAATTTGAGCACTTTGGGGACAAATAAAAATTTTACTATACATTTTATAGCAAACTAATTTTTTATCAGTAATATTCCAATGAACAAACTTTTGTGGATTTTTACAATTTTTTCAAGTGTTCCTATCGATTTTCAGCTTATTTTAATGAAATTTAAGTACATTTTTCAGTACAATTTTATGCTTAAATTTTTAAATGTCCTAGTTCATGTTCGATTAATTTTTTTCGAGTAGCATTCTGCTGAAAAATATAAATTTGGTAATTATTAAAGGTTTTTGCCTTTTTTAGTGATTTTTCAAGTACATTTTTTGAAATTTGACCAATTTAATGTGCTCAAAAAGTGTTGTCCAACGAACTCATCCTTTCTTTTGAAATGCATGATTTTTTGGCTAAAGAACGAAGTTTTTATCTCAATTCTGTCGGGAGTTATCGTCTGGAATGACACATACATATATACTTCTATATATATATATATACATACATATCAAAAAGCGTTAAAATCCAGGAATCATTTCAGAATGCCTCAAAACAGATTTCGATGAAGAAAATTTTTGAAAATTTTTATTTTAAAATTTTCGGAGCCATTGCAATAGCTTTATTTTCTAAGAAAATTCGCTAAAAACTAAAGTATCAATGATCTCAGAAACTTATTGTAATTTACTTTCTTTGATTATTCCACATATCAAGCATAAACTAAATTACTAATTCAAATTCATCGACAAATTTAAACAGGGGAGCATTGTGTAATTAACCATAACATGTGCCCCTAAATGCACCCCTTTTGGAATCCTCAGGTCCTCCTTCATACCCCTTTTTAAGATCTGCAATACCTCAAATGTGGGGGGAGGGGGGGGGGGCTAGACTTCAAGATTCGTTGGTGGTTGGGCCCAAGGATTCTCCATTTCAAATTTCAGCTGTATAGGCTGAATAGCAAAGAAATTAGCTCCGGACCTCACTCAGCTGTTGTCCCCCCCCCCCCCCCCCCACACTTTGGGCTCTAGACTTTATGATTCGTTTCTAGGCGCCCCAAGGAGCCTCCACTCCAAATTTCAGCTTAATAGATTGAATATAACTTAGCTCTGGATTCAACTCAGCTGATCTGGGGGGATCTAGACTTCAAGATTCGTTTCTAAATGCCCCGAGGGGCCTCTATTCCAAATTTCAGCTTCATAGATTGAATAGCAAGGAACTTAGATCTGGATCCAACTCAGCTGATCTGGCTAACTCTAGACTTCATGATTCGTTTCTAGACTTCCCAAGGGTTTCCCATTTCAAATTCAGCTTCATAGATTGAATAGCAAAGAGCTTGGCTCCGGATCTCACTCAGCTGATCGTGGGGCTCTAGACTTCATGATACGTTTCTAGACGTCCAAAGGATTTCCCATTTCAAATTCAGCTTCATAGATTGAATAGCAAAGAGCTTGGCTCCGGATCTCACTCAGCTGATCGTGGGGCTCTAGACTTCATGATACGTTTCTAGACGTCCAAAGGAGCCTCCATTCCAAATGTCAGCTCCATACGTTGAATAGCAAAGAAATTAGCTCCGGACCTCACTCAGCTGATCTGTGTGGGGGGGGGGGGGGGGGGGGGGCTCTAGACTTTATGATTCGTTTTTAGACGCCCCATGGAGCCTCCATTCCAAATTTCAGCTTAATAGATTGAATAGAACTTAGCCCAAATCTCACTCAGCTGATCTGGGGGGATCTAGACTTTAAGATTCGTTTCTGGATGCCCCGAGGGGCCTCCATTCCAAATTCCAGCTTTATAGGTTGAATGGTAATGAACTTAGCTTTGGATCCAACTCAGCTGATCTGGCTAACTCTGGACTTCATGATTCGTTTCTAGACTTCCCAAGGGTTCTCCATTTCAAATTCAGCTTCATTGATTGAATAGCAAAGAGCATGGCTCCGGATCTCACTCAGCTGATCGAGGGGCTTTAGGCTTCATGATTCGTTTGTATATGTCCCAAGGAGCCTCCATTTCAAATTTCAGCTGTATAGGTTGAGTAGCAAAGAAATTAGCTCCGGACCTCACTCAGCTTTTTGTTGGAGGGGGGGGGGGGGGGGCTCTAGACTTTATGATTCGTTTTTAGACGCCCCATGGAGCCTCCATTCCAAATTTCAGCTTAATAGATTGAATAGAACTTAGCCCGAATCTCACTCAGCTGATCTGGGGGGATCTAGACTTCAAGATTCGTTTCTAAATGCCCCGAAGGGCCTCCATTCCAAATTCCAGCTTTATAGGTTGAATGGTAATGAACTTAGCTTTGGATCCAACTCAGCTGATCTGGCTAACTCTAGACTTCATGATTCGTTTCTAGACTTCCCAAGGGTTCTCCATTTCAAATTCAGCTTCATTGATTGAATAGCAAAGAGCATGGCTCCGGATCTCACTCAGCTGACCGAGGGGCTTTAGACTTCATGATTCGTTTGTATATGTCCCAATGAGCCTCCATTTCAAATTTCAGCTGTATAGGTTGAGTAGCAAAGAAATTAGCTCCGGACCTCACTCAGCTTTTTGTTGAGGGGGGGGGGGGGGCTCTAGACTTTATGATTCGTTTCTAGACGCCCCAAGGAGCCTCCACTCCTAATTTCAGCTTAATAGATTGAATAGAACTTAGCTCGGGATTCAACTCAGCTGATGTGGGGGGATCTAGACTTCAAGATTCGTTTCTAAATGCCCCGAGGGGCCTTCATTCCAAATTCCAGCTTTATAGGTTGAATAGTAATGAACTTAGCTTTGGATCTATCTCAGCTGATTATAACTACGTTATAATCGAGTTTTACTCTTTAATTTACTAGTTTTACCCCATAACACACATACATTTAATCGTAACAAACAAACTAAACATTTGCGATTTTAAGTGTAAAACTTGGTTATAACGGAGTTGGAGAGATCTACAAATGTTACCATTCGATACAGCGTGAAAAAATACATAGAAACCGACCCCATACTCGTTGGTTCATGGAGGGTCATCTTTCTTGAAAAACCCACATTTTTTAACATTAAAACATTATTTTCTCCACTAAGTAACAAAATAAAAGTAAAATTGATAATACAGTTGGAAAGCATATTAGATGAAGCAGTTTTCATGAGATTTGCCAGTTTCCAGCATCCTTTTTAAAAGAGTAGTAAAGTTTTAAAGATTTTCAGTAATATTATTTTTTCAAAATCGTCAATGTTTGAGCTGATGTGAGGGTCTTCAGATGGTACTTTTTAAGAACCCAAGTACACTATTCTTATAGGAAATTTAATGCTGATACCGAAAATGAGGTTGAAAGTTAAAATTGAATGAGGCAAAGTGGAGAAATCTGAGTTTAAAATGAAAAAAACACGGTATTCCTGAAAAAACCTTTAAAAAATCATATCTCGAGTACGGATTGAGATAAAAATATGCGGTTGGCGGCATTTTACTCCATTTTCGATGTAGTTTCACCCAAAAAAATTTTTTTTTTTTTTTTTTGCATCTGCGAGGGAATCACCCTGTATATTAGACTGACAACGAAAAAACCGAAAGTTCGAATTTTTGAGGTGCTCAAAGCTCAGATGATTGCATCAGATGCGAGGAACAACTCCTGAAAATTTCAGTCCGAACCGATAACCCCTTGAGGTCTCCTAAACCCGTTTTTTGATAATTTAATTATCGATTTTAGAACACTAGACGCTTAGGACAAAAAGACGGTTAGGACATGAAAGATCCAAGCGTCTGGACACTTTTTATACTCTATTCCTATGTTTTCGGTGTCGCGGAACACGATGCCGCCATTATTGCAAGCGCAGAAGCTGTATTTCTTTTGATATTCAAGAAATCAGTCCAAATAAGTGATGGAAAATAGGCATTTTTTGCCGTTTTTACCTAGTTTTGACTGGGAAAAAAATTGTTTGCGGGTCTTTTCAGCTTCGGTCCTTGTTTCCTGGCTTGTTCCGAATGTAACAAGACCAATTTCGTCCTATAATATATTATCCTTCTGAAAATATCTGCTCAAGAGCCGAGTTAGCCTATTTTATAGTAACCGTTCTATACTTACCAGTGGCTAAAAAATTAAAATTTCATGTGGCGGAACCCTTTGTCTTCTATTGTCTCGTGGTTTCGGGATTGCTGATCATATTGCTTCTAATATCCTAGCCGTATAACCCGTATTTGACTTGATATTCCCGCGATGAGTGTCTAAAATCGATAAATACAGTGGATTTTTCTGATTCTTTGCCTGATGTTTCTCGAGAATCACCCACTTAACACTTTTTACGGGGAGTAAAGATGGCGTCAGATTTCTCCAATGTCATTACATACCAAGAAGATCAGTACCAATTTTTGTTAAATGGAGTGAACGTCCATAGGAAGACTTTTCCATCGTTTAATAAGAAGGACACTATAGAAAGCTTGGACAAAACGCAAAATTCTGAGTGAAAGTGTTGCTGTATAATAGTTTTATAATTTGATCTTCCAATCGTTGTCAAATAGACTCAACACTGCATATTATACTTTGTTTCTATTAACACTGGTTTTCTGGAATTTATTTTGCACACCCGTATTTCACTTATTTAAAATATTCTCACTGAACTTTTGATCTATGACCGACGTCAGTGAAAGGCAGTAGTATTCTATACTTAAATTGGTTATGTTTCATTAGAGTGAATTAAGAAACTAATCTGTGCCGGGGGAAACAAATTTGAGAAATCAATTTCACCTTGGGGAAAAAATCCGACGAAAAATGAGAAAAATCCACTCTATTCACCGATTTTTGACACCTAGCTCTTGATTATTAACCAAAATACGAGCCCTACGCCTCCACTACTAGCACGTAATGTTCAACGAGCCCAAAAACATGAAATAATGGGATATTAAGGGCTTCAGGGCGTTAAATTTTTATTTCGTAGCTACTGGTAGGTAAGTATAGAACGGTTACTATAAAATAAGCTAACTCGGCTCTTGAGCAGATATTTTCAGAAGGATAATATATTATAGGACGAAATTGGTCTTGTTACATTCGGAACAAGCCAGGAAACAAGGACCGAAGCAGAAAAGACCCGCAAACAATTTTTTTCCCAGTCAAAACTAGGTAAAAACGGCAAAAAATGCCTATTTTCCATCACTTATTTGGACTGATTTCTTGAATATCAAAAGAAATACAGCTTCTGCGCTTGCAATAATGGCGGCATCGTGTTCCGCGACACCGAAAACATAGGAATAGAGTATAAAAAGTGTCCAGACGCTTGGATCTTTCATGTCCTAACCGTCTTTTTGTCCTAAGCGTCTAGTGTTCTAAAATCGATAATTAAATTATCAAAAAACGGGTTTAGGAGACCTCAAGGGGTTATCGGTTCGGACTGAAATTTTCAGGAGTTGTTCCTCGCATCTGATGCAATCATCTGAGCTTTGAGCACCTCAAAAATTCGAACTTTCGTTTTTTTCGTTGTCAGTCTACTGTATATATATGCTCAATAATATTGAATGAGAGAAAAAAGTTGCAGTATAATAAGATCTAGAAAAATTATACAGTAGCTCACTTATTTATTAATCCATCATGCGCATCCCAACCAGAGTCTAACTAGTTAAACCCCCAACCCGATGTTGAAATCATTCTCTTCTTCGAGCCATCCATCACAAATTATACGAGTATTGTGAAAGGAATACAAACTATTAAAACTCTGCTGGAGGACTCCAAACCCCAGTTTGCTTTCACCTTCAGCCTCGACTAAATATTGGAGTATCGTGGAACATGCTTCATTTAAAATGCTTGCTTCATAAGTTGATTAGCTCCGGATGTCACTCAGCTGATCTGGGGGGATCTAGACTTTAAGATTTGTTTCTAAATGCCCCGAAGGGCCTCTATTCCAAATTCAGCTTCATAGGTTGAATAGCAAGGAACTTAGATCTGGATCCAACTCAGCTGATCTGGGGAACTCTGGACTTCATGATTCGTTTGTATACGTCACAAGGAGCCTCCATTTCAAATTTCAGCTGTATAGGTTGAGTAGCAAAGAAATTAGCTCCGGACCTCACTCAGCTTTGGGGGGGGGGGGGGGGGGGGGGGGGGCTCGAGACTTTATGATTCGTTTCTAGACGCCCCAAGGAGCCTTCATTCCAAATTTCAGCTTAACAGATTGAATAGAACTTAGCTCTGGATCCAACTCAGCTGATCTGGGGGGATATAGACTTCGATTCGTTTCTAAATGCCTGGAGGGGCCTCCATTGCAAATTTCAGCTTCATAGGTTGATTAGCAAGGAACTTAGCTCTGGATCCAACTCAGCTGATCGGGGAGGGGGGGGGGGTTCATGATTTGTCTTATACGTCCCAAGGATTCCCCATTTCAAATTTCAGCTGTATAGGTTGAGTAGTAAGAAATTAGATCCGCCATTACTTTAGTCTCGTTTTTTTGTGACAATATCAAATTTAATCTGAATAACGAGCCCGACATTTGGTTAAGCATTATTCTTATGTTTATTTGTGGACTCTCGTTCACATATATTTATTTAATGTGCATATTTATTTAGGTATTTTTAACTAATTGCATTGTTTCGTGTTTTCCACAGTTTTGAGCCATACATTGAATGAGATACTCAATGAATCATTTTCTGGCATAGACGACTGTCATCTCCATGGCAGCGGCATAAAGAAAGCGAGGTACATTGGAGAAATACTCTATGGATCGTCGTCTGACATCGTCAACTTCTCATCAAACGAGGGAGAACTCGACCTTCCTCTTCACTGTAGCAATGAATCACTTGACTGTAGCAGCGAATTACTTGACTGTAGCAGTGAATCGTTTGACTGTAGCAGTGAATCTCTTGACTATAGCAGTGAGCTCGAATCTCTCTCTACTCCTCCACCTCAACATGACAGTAACGATGGAGTCGCGAAAGCGATCGACAGAAGCAAGAAACCTCAACGAAACAAGGCGTATTTTTGTCCCTTCTGCAAGAAGCGAGCTACACATTTCCCTAGACACCTGACAATTATGCATTCCGACAAGGAGGAGGTTCGAGAGATTTTAAAGCACGCATTAGGCTCCAGAGAGAGAATGAAATTGATTAGCAAAATCAGAGGTAAGGGAGCAATCGAATATAACAATGTGATCACTCGAGAAGGAAGCAGCAGCAGTAGAATCCAGCTTGGGAGGAGGATGACAGGAATTCCGATTGACACGGAATGGTACTTACCTTGCCTCGAGTGTGGAAACTATTACAAAAAGAGAAACCTTCAGAATCACTACAGGAAGTGTGCGAACAAGGTGGGTCCGAGCGATCTATTGTCTAAATGCAGAGTTCATAAACTTGGTCACGGGATTTCGTCGTACACAATGTCCGAACAACTCAAAGAAATTCTCGGCGGTCTGAACGCATCATCAAACATCAGGAGATTGATTGAATACGACCCAGCTATTGTTGCATTTGGTAACAAACTGTGCAACGCAAACAAACATATAACATCGTCCAAGAAAAACTTGATTCGAAGAAGTTTGAAGGTTATGGCTTTAATAACGATGTTCATGTACGAACACGATGAGGATGACCTTGAAAAGCAACTTTCCGTGTCATACTATTATAAACATGAAAAGTTTGATTTATTTAAAAAAGCAGTATTGGATTATATAGGATATAAAGAAGGCATATTTGACTCCGCTTCTCAGGCATGCGCCATCGGGAGGATATGGTTTGACTGTGCGAAATCTCTCAACGACCTGTATTTGGACCTAGGCTTGAATGAAGAAAAAACCCAGTTAGACGAGTGGATACGAAAATTCAATTCGCAGTATTACATGGAATTGGAAAAGCCCGCAATCGCCCAGCTTGTGAGAAACAGGAGGAACAAAAAAATTTCTATCCCGAATGACAAAGAAGTGGCCACCCTGTGTTCCTACCTAAAAGACTTGATGCAACGTCACAAAAGGATGTTGAGTGAAATATTTGACTACACCCATTGGGCTCAACTCTCCAAGGCCCTGTTGGTCTACTTAACCGTGTTCAACAGGAAACAGTGGGGAGAAGTACAGGGGGCACTCCTGAAGCAGTACCAAGAGGGTGTGACCTTTAAAGATTTTGCTGATAACCGGTCTGATCACTTGTCCCCTCGAGATGTAGAACAAAGTAAACAATATTCTTATTTTCTCATAAAAGGAGGACGGTCTAAAGGGGCCAGTTTCTTGATGGAGCGCAATGAAGTGGAATCCATGGAACTGCTGCTAGCTAATCGCCAAAATGCTAAGGTTGCTGAAGACAATGATTTTCTTTTTGCTAAGGAGGATACTTATTTCGAATGCAAATATGCACTTCGTGAATTCGCAAAGGGGTGCCAAGTTAAGCGGTATCACCTTTTAACGGTGACCAAATTGCGAAAGCATTTTGATTTGTCTATTCGTACGCTTAATCTCACTAGGAAAGAGATGAAGACCGTGAAACGGTTTCTTGGACACAACGGAAAAACGGAAACTCTGCACTGTAAAATGCCTGTCAGAGAGATGGCCCATGTAGCTACATTGCTACATGCGTCTGCAACGATGTCGATATCCGTGCTGAAAGATAGAAATCTTCGCATGATAAACAACAAAAAAACGTTCGCCACCGCTGCCAGCTCCATCCCTTTTGATTACCCCATCACTCTCTCCACTAAGTCTAGTTCTGGAAAAACTTCCACTCACCATCGTCGTCTCTGTTCAAGCGACAGCTCACATTCCGAGAAAGAGGAGGAGTTTGTTTGCATTAAGCAGTATCGAGCTGCATCAACGAGTACCGCTGCTGCAAAAGACATTAACGAATCCGTGACAGCTAACACACCACCAACGAAAATTGTGCGAAAACGCTTACCATGGACTTCCCAACAGACCCGAGTCATCGAAGACAATTTTAAATCCTACTTGGACAAAAAACAGATACCACCCACGTACATAATAAGGCAAGTTCTGTCAGAGAACCGACAGGTATTGCAGTCAAGAACAGTGGAGACTATACGTACTCACATTAGTAATATGAATACAGGTAAAACAAACCGCAAAAAGAAAATTAAAAAACTGTACGACGTGTAAGACTATGTACGATACGTAAGTGCTGATTGTTGTTTTTAGCGAATTTTTGAAGAAAATTAAGCTATTGCTCTCGCCTCAAAATTTGTAGAATGTGAATTTTTGAAAAAAAGTTATGCAGAAATCCGTTTCAGGCTATTCTGAATCATATTCTGAAGTTTGACGCATTTTTTTATGTATGTATGTACCTATGTATGTATGTGTCATTCCAGACGATAACTGTCCGTAGAATTGTGCTAGAAACTTCAAAGAAATTTTAAAATGTTATTGACACAAAACAAGTTCAAGTTCGTTGGCCAGCATGATCGGATTACATCTCCGGGTTGAAATTTTCAAAAATGTAGTCAAAAATTTCAAAATAGCCTGTTTTTTGCGATTTGTTGTGCGAAATAATTTTTTCAGCATACTAACATGTGGTATATTCGGAATCAGCGTAAAATTTCCTACAAGAATATGTATCAAGTTTTCAAAAATTTCAAAGTTGAAAAATCAGTCAAAAATCGAAATAATGCCGTTCGCTAGTTGTAAAAATCGGTATTTTATTTCATGTCAAGATTTGATGATGTTATGATAGGATACTGTTAAGATTTCAACTGCCTTCAATACTGACCACATTGGACATCGAAATCTATGAATATTTACCTACATTTGTCTTTAAATCTACAAGATTAGTTTAATAATAATAAAGTATGAGTAGGTACCTCCTAATTATTTAATAATTTGATTCCATGTTTGTCCATCAAAATCATAAACTAAAATTTCTCTACACGATCAAAAGCGACTGAAATGTCGAAGATTTCTTCAAAAATTCGCTCATGGGGTCATGCTGCATGACTGGACTTTTTTTCTTTTTTTCATTACTTACCTACCAATGTTTTGTTGGGATTGGTCGGGATGCGGCCCAGGGAAAATAAATGAAACTATTTCATTTATTGCATGACGTCTTCAGTCCAGGAAAAAATTTACAACCATCCGAATTTAACGGATTTGTCAAATAAAACAACATAACCATCCATTCTTTTATTTCCCTCTTGATATTATCAAGGGCCATGCGTCCTTGAATTTGAAGTTGACTTGGTGAACCGCTGTTGTTTTATTTGACAAATCCGTTAAATTCGGATGGTTGTAAAATTTTTTCCTGGACTCACCACTCTGAGGATGTCCTCAGTAAGAAGACGAAACGTCATGCAATAAAACAATAAATAAAATAATTTCATGTATTTTCGCTGGGCCGCATCCCGACCAATTACAATACTTACGGCCGACCAAACTACTAGCATTACTTACCAACAGTTTTATAGCAAACCACATACGACTGTACTAGTTATTGTCAAACAATGTCAAAGTTACGAACTAAAACTTCGCGACGAAGTTGTAGAAACCCATTTCAATAAAAAACGGAAGTTAAAGAAGAACTTTGTCCGATTTCACGAAAATAAAGAGTTACCTACAATATTGGATCGATTTCGATGAAACACGACTTTTTGACCTTAGAAAGGTCACAGTTATACAGGGTGATTCCCTCGCAGATGCAAAAAAAAAAAAAAAAATTTGGGTGAAACTGTATCGAAAATGGAGTAAAATGCCGCCAACTGCATATTTTTATCTCAATCCGTTCCCGAGATATGATTTTTTAAAGGTTTTTTCAGGAAAACCGTGTTTCTTTCCTTTTAAACTCGAATTTCTCCACTTTACTTCATTCAATTTTAACTTTTGACCACATTTTCGGAATTAGCATTAAATTTTCTATAAGAATAGTGTACTTCGGTTCTTAAAAACTACCATCCGAAGACCCTCACATCAGCTCAAACATTGACGATTTTGAAAAAATAATATTTCTGAAAATAGTTAAATCTTTACTGCTCTTTCAAAAAGAATCCTGGAAACTGGCAAATCTCACGAAAACTGCTTCATCTAATATTCTTTCTAACGGTATAATCAATTTTACTTTTATTTTGTTATTTAGGGGAGAAAATTATGTTTTAATGTTAAAAAATGTGGGTTTTTCAATGAAATTGTTGGTTTTCTCGAAAGATGACCCTCCATGAACCTACGAGTATGGGGTCGGTTTCTATGTATTTTTTCACGCTGTATCGAATGGTAACATTTTACACTTTAATTAACTAGTTTTACCCTAGAACACACATACATTTAATCGTAACAAACAAACTAAACGTTTGCGATTTTAAGTGTAAAACTCGATTATAACAGAGTCGGAGAGATCTACAAATGTTACCATTCGATACAGCGTGAAAAAATACATAGAAACCGACCCCATACTCGTAGGTTCATGGAGGGTCATCTTTCGAGAAAACCAACAATTTCATTGAAAAACCCACATTTTTTAACATTAAAACATAATTTTCTCCCCTAAATAACAAAATAAAAGTAAACTTGATTATGCCGTTGGAAAGAGTATTAGACGAAGCAGTTTTCATGAGATTTGCCAGTTTCCAGGATTAGTTTTGGAAGAGAAGTAAAGATTCAAATATTTTCAGAAATATTATTTTTTCAAAATCGTCAATGTTTGAGCTGACGTGAGTGCCTTTGGATGGTACTTTTTAAGAACCAAAGTACACTATTCTTATAGTAAATTTAATGCTAATTCCGAAAATGTGGTCAAAAGTTAAAATTGAATGAAGTAAAGTGGAACAATTTGAGTTTAAAAGGAAAGAAACACGGTTTTCCTGAAAAAACCTTTAAAAAATCATATCTCGAGAACGGATTGAGATAAAAATATGCAGTTGGCGGCATGTTACTCCATTTTCGATGCAGTTTCACCCAAATTTTTTTTGCATCTGCGAGGGAATCACCCTGTATAGTGTCGGGTGAGGGGAGATTGAATCCCGTTGATCGGGAGAAGGGAAAGTGCACGAAGTACTACCAATCAAGAGTACACAAAGTGAAGGGTATAATAGCTAATCGGATGAAGTGTCGGGAAGAAAAGGAATGCAATCTGGTTTTAACAAGGGGATAATTCCAAGCTTTACAGAAATGGATCAATCAATGGTGAAATTTACCTACTGAGAGATATCCTTTTAGCGAATTTTTGAAGAAAATTAAGCTATTGCTCTCGCCTCAAAATTTGTAGAATGTGAATATTTGAAAAAAAATTTATGCAGAAATCCGTTTCAGGCTATTCTGAATCATATTCTGAAGTTTAACGCATTTTTTTATGTATGTATATATGTATGTATGTATATATGTATGTATGTATATATGTATGTATGTATATATGTATGTATGTATGTATGTATGTATGTATGTATGTATGTATGTATGTATATATGTATGTATATATGTATGTGTCATTCCAGACGATAACTGTCCGTAGAATTGTGCTAGAAATTTCAAACAAATTTTAAAATGTTAAGGACACAAAACGAAAGTTCAAGTTCGTTGGCCAGCATGATCGGATTACATCTTCGGGTTGAAATTTTCAAAAATGTAGTCAAAAATTTCAAAATAGCCTGTTTTTTGCGATTTGTTGTGCGAAATAATTTTTTGAGCATACTAACATGTGGTATATTCGGAATCAGCGTAAAATTTCCTATAAGAATATGTACCAAGTTTTCAAAAATTTCAAAGTTTAAAAATCAGTCAAAAATCGAAATAATGCCGTTCGCTAGTTGTAAAAATCGGTAATATTTGCATGAAACATCTTCAGAAATTCGCTCATGGGGTCATGCTGCATGACTGGACTTTTTGAAACATTTACCAGACCTGTCACTTTTGATAATTTCGATGTTTTGCAAAGTAATTCAACATAACCACCCTTTGGACAACAATGAAGAAATTCTACAAACTGTCTTTTTGCTAAATCAAAATATTGTAACTACGATTGTATTCCTAAGATGATTAGCAAATTCAGATTTACCTATATTTTTCCTGAAATCCTTTTCATGTTCGTCTTTTTTTCCCTGAATTTCCTACCAGATTGACCACAATACTCATGGCCGCCAGAACATTACTAAATGTCAAAGTTATTGTAACAATGATGTCAGTAGACTGATATTACGTTATTCTATTTCCATCATATCACTGCTAAATTTACGTTTAGAATGGTATACTTACCTACAAATTGTTACCATTTGTATACTTTTATATCCGTATACGTTTTACAATATGATTGTGTACTTACCTACGTTTAGCCTGTTATTGTAGAGTGAGGGTATTGTTAATATCAAAGTGCTCATGTGCTAGTGGTGATTCTATTGCTTAGGATTTTATCATGGTAAGGTGATAGAGATATTTTTGTTAGTTTCTGAAGTGTAAATTGTAGTGTGTATTGTTAGATTTATTTTGTCTCATTTTTGAATTCACGAATATTCAGTGAAACAGTTATTTTGTATTCATTAATATCAATGTATTTGAAATGAAAATGCACAATGCAACATAACCGACAAACTGACCGACCTTAACTCCAAAGGCTTAAACATCAAGGAGGAAGTTGATTTACACATTGTATATACAGGTGTCGATTTCATTGATACAGACCAAAATGGTATGGCTGCGTAGGTAATTGTTGTTTTTCGTTCAAGAAATTATTTGAAACTCCTCTGTAAAAATTATAAAGTTTGAAAAATTGATCTATTTCACTCATCTATTTTTGTACATGGCCAGTTAATTGTAAATATATCTGCAACATTAACATCTCAATTTTATAATATTTTTTGTACCCCCATATTTCCATATAGGTTGTTCATTGTGAAGAGCGGATTTTGGTGTAACGGCCCAATCGAGTCTATTGTTAAAGTCTCGGCAAAGCTCTAGGACCAGTCGTTCTTGACCTTTGCAGGGTCCCCCCCAACTGGAAAAGTGAGGGAAAACCTGGAATTGTCAGGGAATTCTTTGCATCGGGAAAAGTCAGGGAAGTGTCAGGGAATTTTGCAAAAACCACCAAATATCAAGGAATTTTTTTAATGAAAACATGCTGTAATAAAGCATTTTTAGTTACCTATATTATAACTCTTAAACAATCGAACTTCAATTTATTTATTAGGGTGCAGCACTAATGGGGAAATCAGGCTAATGAGGAGTTCCCGGCTTGCTAGACCAACTGAAAGAAACATAATATGTAGGAAGAAATCCATATCTTCAGTTGAGGAGCATCAAGGCCCCAGCTTCAAGCCCCAGGCAGTGGACTTTTCTCCTTGAGCCTCGAATCCGCAGTGAAACCACTCGGATCACAGCCATCTGGGTCTTCACTCGCTCACTGGGTCACTTGCGAAAGAGGTTTGGCCCATTTGTCGGCTAGGACAGTTGATAGCCTCTTCAGGAAGCATTCATATTCCTTGTGAAGGGAGCCCTTGCAGGATATCATCAAGGGTGTAAACGAGCCTCTCATATCTTTGGCTGTCCTGTCATATTTTCTGTGCTTTGCATTGCCAGCATTTTGGGAGACTGATGTCCATGTTTGAGAGCTGTAGGAGCGGACGTCAGCGTTAACTATGCGAGTATCCAAATACGCCGTCCTCTCTACATCCCACAAACCATGGATTTTTAAGTCTGCAACCAGTCGTGGGGTACCATCCTCATTCTCTGCAATCGAACTTCAATAGCGTACTTTATCATACTAGGTACATATACCTATTATTTCATAGTTGAGTTATACGAATGATAAAAATAATTATTAAAAGTTGTGGTTAAACTGTTGAAAAGTAACAACGCACAAAAAAAGTGAATGGATATGCCATTGACTTCCCTGGTAACTACATCACCTAGAGTAAACCATTTGTGAGAATTTTTACAATTTACCACCAGATTTTTGAGAATTTGGGAACAAATTTAAAAGACAAATGTAAGCACAAAGACAATAATAAAAACAAAAATGAAAACAAAATATTACTATCAAATACTCGTAGGTTTAAAAGGCTATATGATTAAAAGTCCAGTCATGCAGCATGACCCCATGAGCGAATTTTTGAAGAGTAAACTCATCAGTTGTGATTACATTTTTTTTTTTTTTTTTTAACAAGCACCTACTACCTACGTTTTAAACAGCATGGTTCTACTATTGGTTATACGGGGATACTTCCATAAGAGTAGTTCAATCTGAATTTGGACAATGTTTCATGCAAATATTACCGATTTTTACAACTAGCGAACGGCATTATTTCGATTTTTGACTGATTTTTCAACTTTGAAATTTTTGAAAACTTGATACATATTCTTATAGGAAATTTTACGTTGATTCCGAATATACCATATGTTAGTATGCTGAAAAAAATATTTCGCACAACAAATCCCAAAAAACAGGCTATTTTGAAATTTTTGACTACATTTTTGAAAATTTCAACCCGAAGATGTAATCCGATCATGCTGGCCAACGAACTTGAACTTTCGTTTTGTGTCCTTAACATTTTAAAATTTGTTTGAAGTTTCCAGCACAATTCTACGGACAGTTATCGTCTGGAATGACACATACATACATACATAAAAAAATGCGTTAAACTTCAGAATATGATACAGAATAGCCTGAAACGGATTTCTGCATAAAATTTTTTCAAAAATTCACATTCTACAAATTTTGAGGCGAGAACAATAGCTTAATTTTCTTCTGTTACTGTTACTGTCTTAATTTTACTGTTACTGTGGGTAAGTACTGTGCCCGGTCCGGTCCTGTGTTTAGTAAATAAAGTATTTTAGAATTTTTAGGCCAACATAAAACAGAGTGTATTACACTTGACGGGCCCTGATCAGATTATATTTGATTTACTACACCAGACTGTTTCTCTTAAACAGTTGCGATGATTGCGATGGCCACCACCGTCACCCTTCACCGTCTTCACCAGTAGGCACTCGACTGAAGACTTGGGAGAGAGCATCCATGGGCCAAGAAAGGTTGAATTCCCTTGCCATTCTCAGCATTAAGCACAAGTTAGCATCCAAACTTGACTTTTCTCAGGTTATTAAAGAATTTTCACTTCAAAAGGCACGAAAGTTTTAAGTGTTTTGTCTTGTAATTTTCAAATACAAATACACTTTTCTTCACTTCACTTTATTAGTTTTAAAATGTTTCAATTTATAAAACATGAAATTATGGCCTATTACAGTTTTCTATATTTAAAAAGTTTTTCACAATTATAATTACAATTACAGAATGCTATTATAACTCAACAAAACAAATTTCTCATTTTACTAATTCATATTTTTGATAGTTTTTCACTAAATAATTCTTGTATCTTTTGTTGTTAAAAATCTAATTCTTTACTGCATAGCTTCATTACAAGTAGATAAACTGTAATAAAACAATTATATTTTTGTAGATTTTTATTTTATTTTTTCCAAAATTAATAAATGTATTCTTTCAAACATAATCATGTTTCAATTAATTCCTTCAGCCATCTTGTATACAGAGACTTTCCTTTTTAATCCGTCCATAACATTAAAATAAAGTTGATTGTATGTGCTGATTAATGATTATATGAAATTTAGTCAATCGTAATTTTTGCCACAATCGTCCAATTGAGGAATGAGTAAATTGGAAATTTTCTGAATACGCCCTCTATTCACAAACAATTGTATTTAAAGTAGGTAGTTAAATTAAAAATCCTATGACTGATTGGATATAGAATTTTTTTTCAAGGTAATTTATGGCATTTTTATGGTTTTGTTATTGGTTGGTAATTACTAGAGTATGAATACTTGAATTTTCAATTCTTAAGTTACACTTTACTTTCTATTAAATGTTGAATAAAACGTAGTGAAGTAGTAAGAGTTCAGCCCCTCAAGTGTTCTTATTCGAACACTGAACCTTGGTAGGAAGTATAAATGATTTTTCGTTTGGTTAGAGAAGGTTTATTATTATTATTATTATTATTTTTTTTTTTTTTTTTTTTTTTTAACAATTCACATAGCCATCTCTAGTAAAAGTGGCGCGACAAAAAAAAAAAAAAGGGGGGGGGGGGAGGGGGCGTGGCCAGAATCTGGTCCCGGGCCCGACTTGGAGATGTGGCGGCCCTGGATTAGTTGTAGATGGTCCCGTACCTATTTCATTGTTCTCAACTCATCAGTTCATTCTGCGCTAGCGCAAACGTAAATTGCATTGAGTATAATTTTTTCGTTTCATGATCAACCAATTATGACGTTTCACGCTACTTCATGATTTACTCTTTTCCGCTATGGAATTTTTCAAGATCGTTTAAAACTTTTCAATGATCTATACATTCATGATAGGTAAACGAGGAAGCTATGCGCCACACCCAACTTGGCAGACGTTTTAGCGAATTTTTGAAGAAAATTAAGCTATTGCTCTCGCCTCAAAATTTGTAGAATGTGAATTTTTGAAAAATTTTTATGCAGAAATCCGTTTTAGGGTATTCTGAATCATATTCTGAAGTTTAACGCATTTTTTTATGTATGTATGTATGTATGTATATATGTATGTATGTATGTATGTATGTATGTATATATGTGTCATTCCAGACGATAACTGTCCGTAGAATTGTGCTAGAAACTTCAAACAAATTTTAAAATGTTAAGGACACAAAACGAAAGTTCAAGTTCGTTGGCCAGCATGATCGGATTACATCTTCGGGTTGAAATTTTCAAAACTGTAGTCAAAAAGGTCAAAATAGCCTGTTTTTTGCGATTTGTTGTGCGAAATAATTTTTTCAGCATACTAACATGTGGTATATTCGGAATCAGCGTAAAATTTCCTATAAGAATATGTATCAAGTTTTGAAAAATTTCAAAGTTGAAAAATCAGTCAAAACTCGAAATAATGCCGTTCGCTAGTTGTAAAAATCGGTAATATTTGCATGAAACATTGTCCAAATTCAGATTGAACTACTCTTATGGAAGTATACCTGTATAACCAATCCTAGAACCATGCTGTTTAAGGCTAGAACCATGCTGTAGATAGAATTTGATTCCATGTTTGGTTATCAAAATCATAAACTAAAATTTCTCTACACGATCAATAGCCTCTGAAACGTCGAAGGTTTCTTCAAAAATTCGCTCATGGGGTCATGCTGCATGACTGGACTTTTTTTATATTTTACTATTTTTATTTATTTCATTTCTCTTCATTATTTATACATTTTATTCTGAGAAGTTTGGTTATATTCTCATTCATGTATATATTAAATTTATGTATTTTGGTTTATTATTTCCAATAATTAGCCTATGTGATCGTATAGCACAAAATTTTTATAACCCCCCCTCAAACTTTGTCACTTTACGTTTCAAGGTGCGTAGAATCCAAATTTGAAATGTCCATCCGCCGTTCGGGCCATAAAAGGTCTGAGAATTTACTTTAAAAAAAAAACCGTTCTTTCGCACATAGACTCCATTTGGGGTTTAGTTGGTCCTAGCGTTTAACCATCCTGATCACTTTAGTCGCATAGATGCTATGGGCCAAAAACGGGCAAAAAAGTGTCTTTTTCGAGGCTTTGATTGTTAGACTTACGCACGCGCGCACGCCTGGCACGCTTGGCAGGGGGTAATGGTGGGGGCGGGGGTGGAGTGCGAGGAGGCGCCGCGGCACCTTGTGGCGGCTGGGGTAACCAGGGGCGTAGCAGAGGGGTGTAGGAGAATGGATATTTATTACTTTTACGTGTTATACCCATTAATACGCCGCGCCAACCTGAGCGGGCTACGGCATTAGGGGTGTAGTGGCGTAGCAGAAAGGCGTCCGGAGCGTATCAGAACGGATATAATATATATTTTATATTATATTTTATTACTTTTACCCCATGTAACATTTAACCTACCTTGAACACACTAGTATATTTAGTATATTATATCATACTTTAGTGTGTTACAAAAATAATTGATCCAGCCCACCTAAAATCCTTCGTTCTTCTTCTTCCCAAAATCTTCTCAGATAGTTCGAAGCAAATCGTTTTTAAATTAAAATTGCATTACATGGGCAGGTTGGAGTCTGAACCCTCTGAATGAATAGCTGTTTACTTATATTTCTGCCATAGGTAAGTGGAGTGTCGTCACCCAAGTAATTTCGGACGCAGAATCGACTGGGATGTGTCCCAGATGCTTTTGGAATCCAGTGTACCTACGGTTTTAATTTGATTCCTATAGAAATTAGCTCCGTGGATTGAATGAGACCACTCGGGTGGCTGTACGATCATCCATTTGCTCCCCGTCGGGAGCGCAGCCTGTAACGCGAGAACAGAGGTGGACACTAGGAAAGTGACTGGCGAAAGCCCCAGAGAATGCTGGTTGCTATAGCTGGCTATCTGATTCAGAAATAATAAACCATTATGTAATAAGTTGCAGCGTTTTCATGTTGCTAGTGCAGTGTTTTAGTTTAAAGCCTAAGAATATATTTCGCACTGTTAGTTCACAAGGGGCGCAATTCAAAAAATGTAGTTTTTGGGAAAACGCTTTCAAAGTTTTTGCAATTCTTCTCACCTCAATTGTGTCGCTGCTATTTAGGTTAGCTCATTTCATAGCTTCATTTAGGAAACTACTGAACTTTTGATGGCACTAGGTCTTATATGACTCATAACCAATTTTACTTTTAAAAAAAAAATACAAATACCCGAAAAATGATTAAATTTGGAATTGCGCCCATTGTATTTTCATCACTCCAGCTGTCGTTTTGAGTTGGGCCCATTCCCTTCCCACTTTCGCATGCAATAATTGGAGAAGGAAAACAGTGCTTTATTAAGTAATAAATTAAATTGACGCTGAAATCATGACAAATAATCTTTGAAAAATGTACTTATATACTTTTTTATTTAACAATGGAACAGTCACATCCTATTCTGTACAGTCTAATGACTCATGAGATCACAAAATTCCTAGTTCAAAGATTGAAGTTTCACAAAATTAGTAGTTCTATATTCTAATGACTTTTAAACCACGAAATTTCAAAATTTTCTGCTATATTGAACTAGAAAAATCACAATACACTATTCAGACTTAAATTGCATAGTACAATGAGCATGGAAGTACATGGAAATCATCCTGAAAACTTCGAAATCAACAACTGAGTCCATAACTCGAACTAAAATACTAAGGTTCATTATTGGAAATAATAAAACAAAAGAGAGAAAGTAAGTGAGTAACTAATGAACCATAAACAAACTAAAATGAAGTAAAGGACACATGCAATTAGCAACTCTAGCTGGAAGGGGTGGACACCTAGGTAGGCGCTTTCAAACTGTCATAAAACCTTTTTGACTTGCGCCCCTTGTCCTTGAACAATCCCCTCCAACTATAAAAATGCAACAGGGACTCTTTGTGCATTCTAGCGGCAATAGTTGGTACTATCAAAACGCCTCTTGTACCTGCATGTAGATCTCGTTCTGGTGATTTTAACAGTGTAAATAACTCAAAAATGCCATTTTTTGAGTTGCGCCCCTTGTGAACCAACAGTGCGATTTGTTTAATAAGTTAATACTCTATGTTACAATTAAGAGAGCCCATGAGGCTTATATGTAACAAGCAACCAATAAATCTCTCCTTCTTTCACCACGTCAGGCAGTCCCAGATCCCCTCCGCCCAATTTGAATATTTCTTCCTCGTTGGTCACTTCAACTTCATGAAGTTTAGAATGTATTCCTAACGGTATCATCCCAAGAAATCCCCTTCAAAGCGGTTCGTCAAGTTCTGTGTCCGAGGTCAAGCGAGTCAAGGTTGCAGGACGTGCAGTTCTAGTCTTCTACCCGCCGCTACACCCAACGTTTCGATTTGCACCGTCAAGATTCAAATGATCGAACATTGGATTTGATAATTTCCGGGAAAATAAATATCATATAGTTGATGTCAGCGTTATCGTGTCATCCATATTACAGTGGTGTTTTACAGTTTTTATTTTCTCCTGTAAACAAGAATAAATCGCCGAAAATGGGCCGAATAACATCAACAATCATTTCGTTGATGGGATGCTCGATCTTTCTTGCAGCCAGTGCTTCAAATGTAAGAGATTTCTCTTCATATTTTATATAGGATAGTAGCTATACCGGGATGAGATCCACCAGTGGTGCCGTACAAATGGTTTGGTCCTTAACCCATTTCCAGCCAAAGGTACAAAAAAGTCCAGTCATACAGCATGACCCCATGAGCGAATTTTTGAAGAAATCTTCGACATTTCAGTCGCTATTGATCGTGTAGAGAAATTTTAGTTTATGATTTTGATAGACAAACATGGAATCAAAATATTAAAAATATAATTAGGAGGTACCTACTCATACCTACTTTATTATTGTTAAACTAATCTTGTAGTTTTATTACCGATTTTTACAACTAGCGAACGGCATTATTTCGATTTTTCACTGATTTTTCAACTTTGAAATTTTTGAAAACTTGATACATACCTATTCTTATAGGAACTTTTACGCTTATTCCGAATACCCCACATGTTAGTATGCTGAAAAAATCATTTCGCACAACAAATCGCAAAAACAGGCTTTTTTGAAATTTTTGACGACATTTTTGAAAATTTCAACCCGAAGATGTAATTCGATCAGGCTGGCCAACGAACTTGAACTTTCGTTTTGTGTCCATAACATTTAAAAATTTGTTTGAAGTTTCTAGCACAACTCTACGGACAGTTATCGTCTGGAATGACACATACATACATACATACATTAAAAAATGCGTCAAACTTCAGAATATGATTCAGAATAGCCTGAAACGGATTTCGGCATAAAATGTTTTCAAAAATTCACATTCTACAAATTTTGAGGCGAGAGAAATAGCTTAATTTTCTTCAAAAATTCGCTAAAATGACAAGAACATACTTTTTTCATCATTCTATATTTTATTAGGGTCTGAATAATGAAAAAATGCAAAAAGTTTAAATTTAATTTAATTCTTAATACTAGATATAGAGGGGGACGTAAACGTCCTCTTGGCCGGAAACACTATCGGACGTGGTACTGCTTGAAACACTCGGGATGCAGGTTCACATCACATTTCTCGCACATGTGCATCATGTGCCCCACGTAGTGTAACCTGGCGTTTGATGAATGGGATGCTGCAGATGGACCATATGAAACTATAGGGTTTTTTTCCTGCAATTCAAATTTCATCATTTCCCGCACAACGTTAGAGAGAAATTCTATTTGGGAAACGGATTTTGTATTAATGCGGTTATAAATTTTCCACGAATGGACAACGGAACTTCTCAATGAGTTCTTGAATAATGGCCACCACCATTTTTAGCGAATTTTTGAAGAAAATTAAGCTATTGCTCTCGCCTCAAAATTTGTAAAAAGTGAATTTTTGAAATAATTTTATGCAGAAATCCGTTTCAGGCTATTCTGAATCATATTCTGAAGTTTGACGCATTTTTTTATGTATGTATGTATGTATGTATGTACCTTTGTAGGTATGTATGTGTCATTCCAGACGATAACTGTCCGTAGAATTGTGCTAGAAACTTCAAACAAATTTTAAAATGTTATGGACACAAAACAAGTTCAAGTTCGTTGGCCAGCATGATCGGATTACATCTCCGGGTTGAAATTTTCAAAAATGTAGTCAAAAATTTCAAAATAGCCTGTTTTTTGCGATTTGTTGTGCGAAATAATTTTTCAGCATACCAACATGTGGTATATACGGAATCAGCGTAAAATTTCCTATAAGAATATGTATCAAGTTTTCAAACATTTCAAAGTTGAAAAAGTCCAGTCATGCAGCATGACCCCATGAGCGAATTTTTGAAGAAATCTTCGACATTTCAGTCGCTGTTGATCGTGTAGAGAAATTTTAGTTTATGATTTTGATAGACAAACATGGAATGAAATTTTAAACAAGCACCTACTACCTACGTTTTAAACAGCATGGTTCTAGGATTGGTCATACAGGGATACTTCCATAAGAGTAGTTCAGTCTGAATTTGGACAATGTTTCATGCAAATATTACCGATTTTTACAAGTAGCGAACGGCATTATTTCGATTTTTGACTGATTTTTCAACTTTGAAATTTTTGAAAACTTGATACATATTCTTATAGGAACGTTTACGTTGATTCCGAATATACCACATGTTAGTATGCTGAAAAAATTATTTCGCACAACAAATCGCAAAAAACAGGCTTTTTTGAAATTTTTGACTACATTTTTGAAAATTTCAACCCGAAGATGTAATCCGATCATGCTGGCCAACAAACTTGAACTTTCGTTCTGTGTCCTTAACATTTTAAAATTTGTTTGAAGTTTCTAGCACAATTCTACGGACAGTTATCGTCTGGAATGACACATATATACATACATACATACATACATACATATATACATACATACATACATAAAAAAATGCGTTAAACCAGAATATGATTCAGAATAGCCTGAAACGGATTTCTGCATAAAATGTTTTCAAAAATTCACATTCTACAAATTTTGAGGCGAGAGCAATAGCTTAATTTTCTTCAAAAATTCGCTAAAATCAGTCAAAAATCGAAATAATGCCGTTCGCTAGTTGTAAAAATCGATAATATTTGCATGAAACATTGTCCAAATTCAGATTGAACTACTCTTATGGAAGTATCCCTGTATAACCAATCATAGAACCATGCTGTTTAAAACGTAGGTAGTAGGTGCTTGTTTAAAATTTCATTCCAAAAAGATGTTACGTTAAAAAAAAAGATGTTACGATAGGATACTGTTAAGATTTCAACTGCCTTCAATACTGACCACATTGGACATCGAAATCTATGAATATTTACCTACGTTTGTCCTTAAATCTACAAGATTAGTTTAATAATAATAAAGTATGAGTAGGTACCTCCTAATTATTTTTAAAAATTTTTATTCCGCGTTTGACTATCAAAATCATAATCTAAAATTTCTCTACACGATCAATAGCATATATATATATATATATATATATATATATATATATATATATATAAGTATATATATGTGTGGTGAAAACCACCCCCTCTTTTCAACAGCCCTTTTCAGGGCTACCAAAAAGAGGTAGACATGGCACACAAATGCTTATAAGACGTCGAGTTATAACTCCGTCAAACAAAATATTTCACCAGAGAGAAAATACGAAATTCTTTCTCAAAAGTGAAATATTATCAAATAACATACAAGGCGACCTCCCTAAACACCTACTGGGCGAGAGAGACGCGACAAGTATCTCGAAACAAGTCGCCTTGAATGAGAAAACTCAAACAGACAATCAAATGTCCTCTAAAACTAACAAGGACAGTTCTAGCAAGCCTACTCGCCAATCAGAAACAATGATTGCACGAGAGACAATAGGCGAACCAACCAGGAGGCGGAAAGCAACCACCTCTGGTCCAGCAGCCACCCCGGGGACCCCGTCTCAGCAACGGACGCAGGGAAGACACCCCCGGGGATCCCGTCTAAACAACGGACGCAGGGAAGCCACCCGAGGACCCCGTCTAAACAACGGACGCAGGGAAGCCACCTCAAGGTCCCTGTCCCCGCAACGGACGCACGGAAGCCACCTCCGGGGACCCCGTCGCAGCGACGGACGCGGGGAAGCCACCCCCGAAGGACCAACTCAGCTATCATACTCGCAGATTCTGAGAAAACAATGTGCGAGCCAATAAGAAAACACAGGTGAACTAATGAAATTAAGCGGACCAATCAGGGGGCGGCAGGAGGCGGCCACCTCCCTATAATTACCCCGCTCGGAGCCCTCCGAAATTCATTCCACTCACCGCTCTTGACGACTACACTCTACAGTACGAAGCTTCTACACGCTCTACGCTGACGACCCTTCTGCTCACGAGTTCCTCTCAGAACGGCTTTCTACTGCTCACAAGGCATATCTTCTCTCCTCACAGATCTCGCATTGGCATCTACGAGTCCAGTGATTATTTATCCTGCTCATTGCCCAACGTAGTTCTTCTGTCAGGACGCCACCCGGTACATCTATTGATATTCTCATTAGATCGTACGCCCGCTGGGACGTTCCGAGACGTGTCGCCCGGGTTTCGTAGCACTAAGCTCGTCACCGACCGCTGGGGCACGCCGATAAATTACTCAGCTCATCCGCTCTAATTTATCGTCCAAGGAAGCCTTTTTCAAGGCTACAAGGTAGGACCCTGACATCCGAGCAAAGGAAAGAAGCTCTGTCAAGCGAGTCCACCTTCCAAATCCTACATCCTATACGGAGAGGTATTAAAAACGAGTTAACCAACTCGGGTACATCGATGGAGCGCCGCCCGTCCTACTTCCTCATGCAAGAGGAAGCAGAACACGGCGCGGCCGGGACCCCTAGCCCGCGCAGCACTCCCTACCCGCTACTCGACTCGCCCGCTGTTCCTAGCGACAGACAAAGGCTCGATTCTCGTGAAGAGATCGCCTTACCACCTAACGTATTCATGAAGGAAACGTTAGGTCAAGCCTCACACACACAAAAGTTCGAGGATACCTTCCAGACCCGCTCTGAAGTCAATCATCATGATTCGACAAAAATATCTGAATATCCACGATATTCTACGCAAGGCTACCCGGCCGATCCGAGTGTCAAACACACTCCCAACGTGCTTAAAACAAAGGATACTTTTCAGTACCTCAACCAAGCCCAGTATATTCCCCCTACAGATATAAATCTTAGGCCGGAATATTACACAACGGCTCAGCACCAAACAGATCGAACCCAGCACCCACTAAGCGAGCCCAGTGCTCCACGCGGCTGCTACACGAACTATCCTCAAGTTCCTCCCGCCAAGCAAGCTGACCTTGGCGATTTCGCTCACATTCCTTACAGAAATACCACAGGGACTAACCCGCATAACCAGAATATAAATGTCCCACTTGGTCTACCTACACCAAGTCAAACATATATAAATCCACTACAAATGGTGAACCCGCCTTTGAACAGGCTTAACACGGAGCATTTCGTTCCCTCTTATGAAGCTAGTGGATTTCAGGGAACCACAGCTAGGTCGAGCTGGGCATTCGTGGTAAGCTGTGCTGCGACCATGCCTCGGGCTTCGATAGGCAGAGTTTCGATCCACTTTTGAGTGATCAGAGCCTCTGAGAAGTACCCAACAGCCTTAGAGTACATTTCATGGTACTTGGTGCTGGGTTTTTTGGCGAGAGATGCGGGGTCCTCGAGCGCGAGGAGCCTGTCCTGTAAGGACAACCCGTATTCTCGTTGTAGGCGCTGTTTGGCCTCTTCGTAAGGTGCGTGGGGTGCCGTGAGGTAAGCTGAGTCAATAGCTTCCCGCATTTCCTCCGGTACCCACTTGTAGATAGCTGAGAAACATTCGTTCTGTGTTCTCAGGTTTTTTCGCACGCAGTATTGATCGAACTCGGCGAGTGCACGATCGATATTCTTCTTTTGGAAGATAGGTTTTTGGTAATCGATCATTCAATCATTCCCCTAATGATCCCACGATTCTGAGATTTGGTATGTGGGCCCTTGAGGGGCTTCTGAACACAACTGACCGATCCCAGATCAGCTGAGTGGATCTAGAATCCAGTTTTTTCCCTAATGATCCCACGATTGACTTAATAACAGTTTAAAACTACGATCAATAAACAAATTTAATTTGGGCGCAGCAACGCGCGCGGGGGGAACGCTAGTATATGATATTGTTGAAAACGGGAGATCCAAATTTGATAAAGTGTTGTAAGATAGCTTGGCACCTGAGATATGGAACAATATGTGAATATGTTTTGAATTATTGATTTGATTAGTTTGAATATGGTATGGATATAATGGCGAATAATTATGTTAAAGTCCTATGCAACGACTAAAAGGTATTGACATAAATGCGGTAGGTGGGCGATCACTGGGGGAGTTCAGGACACTGACTATTATATTATAGGCAAACCCATCGGACGGTCCTACGTGACCTCGATTATTGCATGGCTCCTTGATCAACTGGTGTAAACATTTTCGTTATCTGTCTTAATAAAGCATGTTTTCTATCTATCTATCTATCTAATCACTAGGTATCTAGCTATGAAAAAATAACGAACACAGCTGGATTGAAAATATTTGGGGGGGGGGGTTTGAACACTTCAGCCCACTGTGCGGCGCTGGCTCAGTTTATCATCGCCATAAAACTTGGCCAGCCCCAGCCTTGCGCCAGTGCCGATAAGAGGCAAATTTACTCGGCCAGCATAGGCCATTGTGTAGAGCAGCGGTTCCCAAACTTTTTAGCTTGGGGGCCCAATAATATTTTTTGAAAAAATACGAGGCCCACCCCGATTATATATATATATATATATATATATATATATATATATATATATATATATATATATATATATAATGTTTCCATAGGTATTTAAGCAAATATTAAATCAAATTAAAACATACTGAGCAAAAAGGGGGGGAAAAAAACTTTTTACTGAAGAACCTTTATTAGCATGAATATGCTTTAGCCGTGACCTAACTACCGAAAAATGTCCCACGAGAGTGCAACGAAAGTAGCGCCAATAATTGTGATGATTTCCGCTTACAACCGAGTCGTTGCTAGGGATATGATACTTCGTCGTTTTTCATCCCACAAAATTCCTTGACCATTCGTTCGAAAGCTCTCGATTTATCCAACCATACTATATTAACTACTGCGAAGTGCGTGGCCAACAAGCTGAGTTATGAGCATGGTTATATGAATAATTGTTTACACACAGGTGATCATTCTCAATTATTGATATTGTAAACATGATTGCAACCGCTTGTTAATTTCTGATGATTTCAATGAGCTGGTGTTTCGATTATGTGATTCATGGCAGGTTAAATTATTTTAATAGATAATTTCTATACTTTACACTATAGGAAGCTGTAATTTCGTATGTAGCCTCTTTAGCCTCTTTCTATAATAAAGTGAATGTTTACTCGCGAGTTTCTATTAGGAGATCATCATCTCACAAGAGCTCAATCGTCGTGATCATTTCTATAATAAAGTGAATGTTTACTCGCGAGTTTCTGTTAGGAGATCATCATCTCACAAGAGCTCAATGGTCGTGATCATTTCTATAATAAAGTGAGATCGAGGAGCTAAAACATGATTCCATGTTTTAGGATTGATGGCAGAATGATAAACAGAGTTCAGAGGCCGATGGGGGGTCGGGTTCAGAGAATCGACGAGGTGTGAGTCGTGTACGGCTAAAGCATATTCATGTTCTTTAATTTTAGCCGTCAGGCTCAAAGGAACTGTGGCTTTTTTTATTTATAGATATATTATCATGGCTGTTCAAACTTAATGTGATTTCTGACATTGTTTGTCCCCTACTTGTGCATCAATATCGGGATCGAAACTTGAGGATTTTAGAATTAAGTCACTCCCCACGTTTAACTTATTTCTATACTTATTTTTCAAATAAACTAAAGTAGAAAACACTCTTCACACAGATAATTAGCTGAAAATCCATCAATTGCGTCAGTGCAATTTTGCCAATTGCGAGATAGTCTTTTCGCACATTTATCCAAAAAGGAATCAATGGGGTCATTTTAAAACTTGATTTCAGATCCTGATCAATGAAAAGACAGTTCAATTGAAGAGACCTCTTCACCTGAAGATGTGTTAACTGTTTTAAAGTTATCTTCATGAAAAGGATTTCTGATCCATTGGATTTCACCTTCAATTTGAGGGAACTAGTTCCTAAAAGAAATATGAAAAGACTTTGTTTCTTACTGTGATTTCTCAGTCCAAAAATAAAAAGTTAAAACACAAAGCAAAAGAAAAGTGATGAGATGAGACAAGTAATTGGAATTTTGATAAATATATATTTAAAATTAAACTACTTGAGGTTGGAAGCCAAAGATGAGAGGTGATCTTTTATGGTTGCAGCAGTTGTTTCATCAATTTTGACTTCGTTGGTTTCAAGGAAATCACGTAGGACAGGAAATACGTCGAAAGAATTTTTTTTTTTTTTTTTTTTTTCAATTTGTTTAGCCCATTGTTGAAGTTTTATTATCATTGCCTCTATTTTTTCTTTTACAGGAAACTTATGAATATTCTCTCCCTGAAGAGTTAGATTAAGAGTGTTGAGGGCACCAAAAATATCTGCCAAATACGCCAACCGCTTTAACCAGTTTTCATCGGTCACACAGTCTAAGAAAGAACTTGCACGTTTGCCATCATATTATGCCTTCATCAGGAAAACCCAGAGTTCATCACGAAGTTCAAACAATCTTGATGAAAATTTCTGGATAGCCACCGAACTTCACAGTGAAGTAGAAGCTATTTGTGTTGACTACCCATTTCGTCACACAAAACACTGAAAAGCCTCGAGTTTTTTCGCCTTGCTTTGATAAAGTTGACGATTTTTACTGCATCGTCAAGAGTTTTTTTCAGACACTCGCCCAAATCTTTAAATGCAAGAGCTCCTCTATGTATGCTGCAATGTGTCCATTTGACAAAGGGAGCTACTGACCTAACTCTGGCGATTAACCCCCTATGAATACCAGACATAGCTCGTACCCCGTCAGTTGTCAAACCTACACACTTTGACCAATCTAATTAATTTTCTGTTATAAAATTGTCAAGCGACTTGTAAATAAATTTAAAAAAAAAAGCCACAGTTCCTTTGAGCCTGACGGCTAAAATTAAAAACCATAAATATGCTTTAGCCGTACACGACTCACTCCTCGTCGATTCTCTGAACCCGACCCCCCATCGGCCTCTGAACTCTGTTTATCATTCTGCCATCAATCCTAAAACATGGAATCATGTTTTAGCTCATCGCTCTCACTTTATTATAGAAATGATCACGACCATTGAGCTCTTGTGAGATGATGATCTCCTAATAGAAACTCGCGAGTAAACATTCACTTTATTATAGAAATGATCACGACGATTGAGCTCTTGTGAGATGATGATCTCCTAATAGAAACTCGCGAGTAAACATTCACTTTATTATAGAAAGAGGCTACATACGAAATTACAGCTTCCTATAGTGTAAAGTATAGAAATTACCTATTAAAATGATTTAGCCATCGCTTAACAAATCAAACCGTTCTCGCAATATTTGGATCACCTGCTATGAATCACATTATCGAAACACCAGCTCAATGAAATCATCAGAAATTAACAAGCGGTTGCAATCATGTTCACAATATCAATAATTGAGAATGATCACCTGTGTGTAAACAATTATTCATATAACCATGCTCATAACTCAGCTTGTTGGCCACGCACTTTGCAGTAGTTAATATAGTATGGTTGGATAAATCGAGAGCTTTCGAACGAATGGTCAAGGAATTTTGTGGGATGAAAAACGACGAAGTATCATATCCCTAGCAACGACTCGGTTGTAAGCGGAAATCATCACAATTATTGGCGCTACTTTCGTTGCACTCTCGTGGGACATTTTTCGGTAGTTAGGTCACGGCTAAAGCATATTCATGCTAATAATTGAATCAGTAAACTTACACTATCCAAGAGAATGCCTAAATCAATATTTTATCGCGAGGACCGATTTATTAATAACGAACTTATTTTGCAATATTTTAATATTATTTCTTGAGCTCCGGCCAGAATCCGCGGCCCAGCAGTTGGGAACCGCTGGTGTAGAGGATAGACGATTACCAACAAATTTTACCAAAATCCAATCTATAGAATAACAAGGAAAACTCAAGGATTACACTGACCATCGTTGTTATGTCTACGTTAAAAAAAATTCCCCCCATCAAATACGTGACCTTTGACTATCTTAGTTCTGAGACATGAACGTCATATCGTTTTATCCTCATTGATAAATTAGTTTTTTGCGCTCTGGGCCACAATAAATGTCGAGTTCCGAACTGCCGAGCCAAGAGTTTTGTGATCTCCGAGATTTTGTTCGGTGGTGTTTTACAGACTTTTCTATAAACAAGAATAAATCGTCAAAAATGAGCAGGATAGAAGCATCAATCATCTTGTTGGTAGGATGCTTCATCTTTCTTTCAGCCAATGCTTCAGAAGTAAGTGATTTCTCTGCATATTTTATTCACAAGAGTAGGTAGAGATAGAGACATAGGTTTTCAAGTGAGACAATGCGCAATTGAGTAGGCGATTTCCGAAACCCACTAAATCCACTTCAAACGAAGTTGAGAAAAACGCGAAAAACTAATGGCTGTTGATCCAGGCAAGGCAAATCAAAAATGTTTTTTTCAAAAAATCAGAAAAAAAACAAAGATTTTACCTGCAAATTATTATCAATGTCGGTTTGTAATTGAAAATTTTATTTTAGATTCAAATTTTTAATTAGTGGGTTTTGCAACTGCAATAGGTAAATAGCTGGTTTTGCAACCATATGGTCCGCCATCTGCAAATTGTGTCAGGCAAAACCCGTTAGTTTCCAGGTCTGTCTTACCTCATTGAGGTTGAGGTCTTTTTTTTCCTTGTCAATAGAGTTGGGGGATAAATTTTATTAAAGAAATTTAATTGAATAATTAAGGTATAAGTGTTTACGATATCCTTGGCAAAAAATGGACTTCCCTGCAGTTCTGAATAGCTGTTGAATTTTAAAAAGACACTAGGGTGGGAAAACTGAAAGTGGTTTGCTCAAATAACTCATTTTGATATTGTAAAAAATCGATAAATAAAACAGAAGGTACACTTACATAAATTCAACAAACCTAAGAAATAGGTAATGAAATAAGCTCACTAAATTAGAAAAGTGGCAACAGTTTTACTTTAAATTTAAAAAAAATTCAAATATAGTTGCGTCGTGAGGTTCAATCTACTGATTCACAGTCACTCTACATGATGTCGCCTGGGTGTTTTTTTGGATTTCCCCAGTGAAGTCAGTGTCGGAAATACCAACGGATTGCACTATATCATCACAAAAACGCGATTTTGAACTGAATAATAACTATTGTAGTAAGAAAACTAATAATCAGTGAGTGAAGGCAATGAACTAAATCGAGAGGTGGTCAAGTTTCGAACGAAGAAAAGTTGGCTTTTTGTTTTTACACCAGCTATTATAGACCCTTTCTGATACCTTCACTGTTTCCTGACAAAAAAAGGAGAAACAATGGAAAAGAAACAACGAAGAATAAGAAGTTGGATTTCAAAAGTAAAATATAGTGGGTTTTGCTTCTCAACATACCCAGGCTGTGTGGAATAACATAGATTTTAGTGTGTTTTGTAATTGAAGGTTTTTGGTGGGTTTCGTAGCCGCAGCAGCTCAGTTTTTAGTGGGTTTTAGCACAGTATTGAATTTTCAAACGCGATTTTCAGCGGCTTTTAGTGGTTTTAGGGCATTGAAACCATTTTTAAACGATAGCTGACATCATTCTGATTCAATATGTACCTTTAACTCAATTTTTTTGAAAAATGGATTTAGCGGGTTTTGCAACTCGCCTACTCAATTGTGTCTTCTCGCCAGACATGTCCAGATAATTTATGTGCGCATCACCTTGATCCCGATTTCTATCATTTCATCGACACTAATATTGAGGTGAATCATTATGGTTCATTATTCTCAACAACTTTGTAGTCGAATCTTTAAAACCTCATTAAAAATATTTCAAGTTACGTTCCGCGTTATGAAGATTCCACGAAACGTGGAAAATCCAACGCACTTTCCAACGGTGTCCTTTTTTTTCCAGTCTTGTAATCTTTCGAAAATTGTGATTTTAAAATTTCTGGAGCCATTGCAATAGCTTCATTTTCTACAAAATTCGCTAAAAAAGTCTAACAATTGTCAAATTTAGAAGTTTTAGCAGAATATTGCTCAAATAAAGTTTAGAAAATATAAAAAGCTGCAAATTATTACACAAAGGTTTATTATTTATGTATTAGACAGCCCTTCTACGTAGATCTTTGGTCCATAATTCTTAAACGCCGCTTATAGTATATTTAGTATCGGAACTCGGAGCTTCGGACCTCACAAATGGGTTCAATCCATTACAGCAGCGGAATCTCACAATTTTACGCTTTTTAATATAGTTGATAAACATAACAATTTATTTCCAACACATAAAAGTGTTACCTATACTGTATATTGATATCATTTAATTGGTCAAATTTCAAAAAATGTGTTGACAAAATCACTGAAAATGGCTAAGAATTGTTAAATTTATATTTTTTAGCATAAGATTGGTCAAATAAAGTTTATCAACTATGAAATAGAACATTCAACAATTTATGTACGAAATTATGCTAAAAACTTGAACTTCATTAAATTTTGTTTTAAAAAATCTATAAAATTGCAAAAAATAGCCTAAAATCCAAAATCTCTTTTTGAATAGAAAAGTATCATTTAGAATACTTTTTTTTC
The DNA here is from genome assembly GCA_030762985.1 of Adelphocoris suturalis. Lineage (NCBI taxonomy): Eukaryota > Metazoa > Arthropoda > Insecta > Hemiptera > Miridae > Adelphocoris > Adelphocoris suturalis. The sequence goes on along the minus strand of CM061050.1, from coordinate 51,497,238 downwards.
CATAAAATTAATAGCTAACATTTTCTTTTCACTCATAAATCTCCAATTTCTATACAACTTGAAATATACAAAAAAAGACACTTTTTCACCTATTTTTGGCTCATAGCACCCACGGGTGTGGAGCGATCGAGCTGGCGAGAAGTTAGGACCAACTAGACCCCAAGTGGAGTCTATGTGCGAAAGAACAGATTTTTTAAGTCAATTCTAAGGCCTTTTATGGCCCGGACGGCGAACGGCGGACGGACATTTCAAATTTGGATTCTACGCACCTTGAAACGTAAAGTGACAAAGTTTGAGGGGGGGGTTATAAAACTTTTTTTGCTATACCATGGAAGAAGATCTCTTCTTCCATGGCTATACGATCACATAGGCTTATTATTGGAAATAATAAACCAAAATATGTATACAGTTACCTAGTTACAAAAAAAAAAAAAATAAAAAATAAAAAAAAAATAATAAATAAAAAATAAAATAACTCCTACATAGAAACGAAGAAGCATCATGAAATTAATCTTCCATACCTCGTCGTGGAAGATGAGTTGAACGTTCCTTTCTATTTAAAAAAAATAGTTATTGCCTTAATAATATCATTATCTAAGCACGTACGAAAAGTCGAGAGGATATGTTATTAAATATGCGTAGGAAAAGCTTTGGTATTAACACACAAATATGACCTTGAAAAAACATATATTCATGCCTCGAAAGAACGCCGGCGCCCGCCGTACCCACCACAAGGTGCCGCGGCGCCGGCGCCTCCTCTCACTCCACCGCCCGCTCACCCCCCCTCACCACCCACCGTGACCCCCTGCCAAGCGTGCCAGGCGTGCGCGCGTAGAAAAACACACTTTTTTGCCCGTTTTTGGCCCATAGCATCTATGCGAGTAAAGCGATCGGGATGGTTAAACGTTAGGACCAACTAGACCCCAAATGGAGTCTATGTGCGAAAGAACGGGTTTTTTAAGTCAATTCTTAGGCCTTTTATGGCCCGGACGGCGAACGGCGAACGGCGGACGGATATTTCAAATTTGGATTCTACGCACCTTGAAACGTAAAGTGACAAAGTTTGAGGGGGGGTTATAAAAATTTTTTGCTACACGATCACATAGGCTTATTATTGGAAATAATAAACCAAAATGGAACATTAAAAAAAATATTCACAAAATTTTTCTGAAAAACGTACCTTCTTAAATTTTATTAAAATTTGCTATACGATCGATAAAAAGTTCCGCTTGATCGTATGAGGGAATTTTCTAAAATTACTAGCCGCTCCGGCTCGCTTCGCTCACCTCCACGTCCAGCCGGGGGGCAAGCCCCCCGGACCCCCCATTAAATTGCTCACTTCGCTTGCAAAGTGTGACGTGTAGGGAATATTGCTCGCTTCGCTCGCAAAGTGTGGCATGTAGGAAATGTTGCTCGCTTCGCTCGCAAAGTGTGACGTGTAGGGAATATTGCTCGCTTCGCTCGCAAAGTGTGGCATGTAGGAAATGTTGCTCGCTTCGCTCGCAAGGTGTGGCTGTGTAGATGCGTTGTATTACAATTTAAACATATAGGGGATGTTGCTCGCTTCGCTCGCAAACGGTAGGTCCCTAAGGGTAGGTTTAAAGTCTGAAGAGGATGCTGCTCGCTTCGCTCGCCTGAGGAAGTTATACTGCCCACCCAACTTGGCAGACGTTTTTTTCTGTTGGAAATTCTTACAAACTAATTAAATCCTATAAAACTACTTTTTTTATTTTATTTAAAAAAAAAAAATAATAATAAAATTTAGTGGTGGACTACCCCTAACATTTAGGGGGATGAAAAATAGATGTTGGCCGATTCTCATAGATACCGGATAAGCACAAAAAATTTCATCAAAATCGGTCAAGCCGTTTCAGAGGAGTATGGCAACGAAAACTGTGACACGAGAATTTTATATATTAGATCTATCGTATTATAATATGTTAAAATGTAATGAAATTTGAGCAATTTCAGTAGAAAGTATTTGTCAATTTTATGGAAAAAAAAACTTGTACTAAATAAAATTCGTTGATTCAAAAAAGATGTTGATGTTTTATGTTTTTTTGCAGTTTTTACAGATTTTTCAGCAAATATTGTGCATTTCTGTGCATTTGTGTTTTTCTGCATCTTTTAATGTCCTTGTTAATCGTTGATAATTTTGTTTCGCGAAAATTCTGCTACAAATTTCAAATTTAACGATTTTTGACCGTTTTTAGCCATTTTTAGTGATTATTATAGTACATTTTTAGAAATTAGACCAATTTAATGTGCTCAAAAATTGATAGACCCACTAGATCCCAGTTATATAAACTGTATCGAAACATACAAACAACTTTTAACAAATCACCCCATCCTCCAATACCCTGATTTCAATAAAATTTTCCACCTGACATGCGATGACCTGATGTTGCTTTAGTTATGTTACTTAGTCAAACTACTGAAGGGGCTGATTTGCCGGTCGCGTTCGCAAGTCGCACATTGAATGACACCGAACAAATATATATACAGCACCATAGAGAAGGAACTTCTCGCGATAGTTTGGGCTGTGACGTACTTCTGTCCCTACCTTTTTGGTCGGAGATTTAAAATCTTCACGGACCATCGACCATTACAATGGTTATATTCTATCAAAGAACCCAGTTCCGAATTATTCAAGTCGAAAACTAAACTGGAAGCATACGACTTCGATATAGAATACAAACGAGGCGCACTTAAGGGCACCCGGTACTTTTAGGTAACCACCCAACTCCAGTCCATAGTAGACCTCTTTTCGCGGCGATTTTTCTCAGGAACTACTGGACGGATTTTCATGTTTTTTTTTTTTTTTTTTTTTTTTGTTTGATCAGGAATATAGTCAATTTTCATTAGACGAATCCTTTTTTTAATATCTTTCACAGAAAATTTTGTACTCCAGAGTTTCTGAAAATTGACCTTTTTTGTCAGTTTGGAGTTGTCTGGCGAGACTTGGGGTTGAAATATCGCCAAAAGGATCCGTCTTTCTCATCTCCTAGGTCTCCTGTGTAAAACAAAACAAAAAAGTAGTAAATCGGATGCGTAGTTCCCGAGAAAAGTCGCCAAGAATGTCAAAAAACACGAAGTTGAGAAAAACGCAAAAAACTAAATCGATCTTGATTTCAAGCGATTCCAAGCCAATTTTCTCTGTCGCCTACAATCGATTGTTGAGTGTTGCTAATTTGATGTGAACTTCCATGGATGACGTAGTGAGGAAGCCTTCTTCTTTTTCAACATTCCAAGGTAACCACAAGAAAGATAAATAAACTTAGACGTTAACGTCACTATTGATTTCTGTGTTTGTTTTTGTTGGTATTCTGTGTAGGTTTTATCGTCTTCTCTCCCCATTCTTCGTTCCTGTTTAATCCGTTATTACGTTGTCCTGTTTTCAATTAATCCCATAAACTTCTTGTAGGAATGGGAAAATCCAATCGTGTTTTCAAAAAACGGAAGGCCCCAGTCCGATGGCCTATGAAAAACAACGTACGGCGCTAGACTTCACTAACTTAGAAAATTAATTTGAAACATTTGTAAGTTGAATTTTCGTTGAATCCCAATTTTTTTTTATGTTCTTTAAGTATATGTTTCTGAGTGAGAAAAAAAAAAAAAAAAAAAAAAATTGAAAAATCGAAAAAAAATAGTTTTTTAACGTACTGGGTGCCCTTAACACAAACGCGGATGCGTTATCTAGGGTACAACTAATGACTATCGATTCAGTTGACGAAAACATCGATCAAACTCTAGATGACCTTATTAACTAGTCCATCCCCTACCATTCCCTCCCGATATAGCCACTATAAAAGAAATCATAGGCGTTCCGCCGTCTGATCATTAAGCTCAAATATCGGCTCACTCGATTCAGACACTATACGCAATATAATTTATACAAACCCAAGAGAACAAGATCCCGAAAGGCACAACAGTGATTCATCCTCCCTGATCGTTCAAATAGATCATGAATCAAATGAACCCTCGTCGTCCAACATAACAGTTCATTCAAACTTCATGGGTAACACAATAATTTCCATTCCCATTAAAACCGAACCCATACACTATTGCAAGAATCAGATCATTATTGCAATAACCAAACAACCTATAGAAAATCCCATTAGAATCAGTAAGATATTCAATAACAAGAACAGAATCACAGCATATCTTTCCAAACCAGAACTCGAAAAAGATACTATACGGTTCATCAAAGAATTTGTTAAGCCTAAAGTGAAATACGATGTATATCTCCCCACGGACTTCTATGAAGAATTTGTTTGAATTATGACGAAAAATTTCACATAATCGTCTCTTGCATTAACACGATATTCAACTAACCGATGTATCACACGAGACAGATAGAGAACAAATTATTCGGAACTACCACACTGGATACACTAATCATCGAGGAACGGACGAAACACTTGAACACATCAAACGTGAAATTTACTGGCCTAACATGAGACGAGATATTCAAAAATTCATCAACAACTGCGACACTTGTTGGCAATCAAAATACGATAGACACCCAACTAAACCCAAATTTAATATTACACCAACACCTTCAAGGCCAATTCTTCATATAGACAAAATCACAATAGAAAATCACAAATTCTTAACCATTATTGATGCTTTTTCCAAATATGCCCAGGCATACCCTTTGAATACATCCAATAGCATCTGGTGAGAGCTCTAATTACGTTTTTTATTCATCCTGGTATCCCAGATATAGTAGCCGATACTGTACCAGAAATTCTCCAGTTTTCTGGTTAAGGAATTGATGGAATTACATAAAATAAAGATTCACTTCATCTTGTCACAACACCCAGACTCTAACGGACAGATAGAAAGATTTCACTCCACCCTGATAGAATAGAACACGTACGTCTGCTCAACAACTAGCCAAACTTTCAAAAAGACCCCATTACAACTAAAATATTTTACGCAATATTAGATTATAATAACTCCATCCACTCTATTTCCAAACTTACCCCCTTTGAATTACTATATGGCCATATTGGAAACAAATCCTTATTAGATATCGACATTGATCACATGATTGCAAATAACTATCTCAATATGCATAAAGACTAACTGATTCTCCTCTATTCACACATAGCAGCCAAATTCGACCAACCCAAAAATCACATCATAACCAAGCGAAACGATCACGAGAAAATCCGCCTCCCTTACCTCCCGAAATCAAAACTGTTCAGAAACAACATAAAACCAAACCGAAATACAATAAAGAAATCATAAAAACAGTAAACCAAAAACAGTATATAATTATTAATTATACAGGGTGATTCCCTCGCAGATGCAAAAAAAAAATTGGGTGAAACTACATCAAAAATGGAGTAAAATGCCGCCAACCGCATATTTTTATATCAATCCGTTCTCGAGATATGATTTTTTAAAGGTTTTTTCAGGATAACCGTGTTTTTTCCTTTTAAACTCAAATTTCTCCACTTCATTTAATTTTAACTTTCAACCTCATTTTCGGTATCAGCATTAAATTTCCTATAAGAATAGTGTACTTGAGTTCTTAAAAAGTACCATCCGAAGACCCTCACATCAGCTCGAACATTAACGATTTTGAAAAAAGAATATTTCTGAAAATCTTGAAAACTTTACTGCTCTTCCAAAACGAATCCTGGAAACTGGAAAATCTCATGAAAACTGCTTCGTCTAATACTCTTTCCAACGGTATAATCAAGTTTACTTTTATTTTGTTATTTAGTGGATAAAAATATGTTTTAATGTTAAAAAATGTGGGTTTTTCAATGAAATTGTTGGTTTTCTCGAATGATGACCCTCCATGAACCTACGAGTCGGTTTCTATGTATTTTTTCACGCTGTATCGAATGGTAACATTTGTAGATCTCTCCACCTCCGTTATAACAGAGTTTTACACTTGAAATCGCAAATGTTTAGTTTGTTTGTTACGATTAAATGTATGTGTGTTATGGGGTAAAACTAGTTAATTAAAGTGTAAAAATCGATTATAAAGTAGTTGAGAGATCTGCAAGAGTTTCCCATTCGATCCAGAGAGAAAAAATACATAGAAACCGATCCCATACTCGTTGGTTCATCTTTCGAGAAAACCAACAATTTCATTGAAAAACCCACATTTTTTAACATTAAAACATTATTTTCTCCCCTAAATAACAAAATAAAAGTAAAATTGATAATACCGTTGGAAAGCATATTAGATGAAGCAGTTTCCATGAGATTTGAAAGTTTCCAGGATTCTTTTTAAAAGAGTAGTAAAGGTTTAAAGATTTTCAGAAATATTATTTTTTCAAAAACGTCAATGTTTGAGCTGATGTGAGGGTCTTCGGATGGTACTTTTTAAGAACTCAAGTACACTATTCTTATAGGAAATTTAATGCTGATACCGAAAATGAGGTTGAAAGTTAAAATTAAATGAAGTAAAGTGGAGAAATTTGAGTTTAAAATGAAAAAACACGGTATTCCTGAAAAAACCTTTAAAAAATCATATCTCGAGTACGGATTGAGATAAAAATATGCGGTTGGCGGCATTTTACTCCATTTTTGATGAAGTTTCACCCAAAATTTGTTTTGCATCTGCGAGGGGATCACCCTGTATAAGAGAGAAGCACAAATCAGAAAACGTCTAATAGGTGTTACCATGGATCTTTTGATATTTCAGGAATCTTCCCTGGAAACGATCACCTACGAATGGGATACGAATTTGAAATTATTGAAAATCATGGGGTGTTTGTTCTCACCGCCATTTTCCTCGTGGAACCGCGCCGAAGTAGAGAAGTGGCAATTCGAGATTTGCCTGGCTCCCTATGGGAAGCTCGAAGCTACATTACACCACAGGTAGGTGGTTAGACAAACCTAAAATGGTATTTAGGACTCCCAGACTTTCATGAACTGTAACGTTGTAAAGAGGTGTTGAATGTTGGAACGAATGTGAAAGTTCCAGTCACGCAGCATGATTGTATGAGCGAATTTTCTTAAATTCTCGTGTTGTATTTATGTTGAATTATTTTTGGAATTCGAGCACAGCAAAGCAAAGGGGTAACTACATTTCATGGCAAAAAACTACAAACAATAACAAAAAATTATATTCTGCTATCCAAACAAAGATTTTGGATTTCAAGTTTTGTTGTTGCTGTTTTAATTGATATGCATGATTTTGTGCCTCTTCACGTAGCCCTGTTGGTGAATTTTGATTGAACCATCCTTTTTTGTTCCAGTTCAATACCCAGATAATAGGATGCAGGCATGACTGTTATTTTAAATTCATCTTTAAGTTCAGAAATTAATTTTTCTTGTTGTTTTGGATCGGATGTTGCAATGATCCCATCATCTACATACAACGCAACCAGAATTTTGTTAGTGTTCTCCCACCTGATGAATTGGCAAGGATCTGCCTCACTCACACTAAACCCAATGGACAACAGGTATCCCGCAAAACGCTTGTTCCAACATCGTGGTGCCTGCTTGAGTCCATACAGACTGCGGTGGAGACGGCATACCTTGTCTGTTCCATCACTGTAACCTTCTGGTTGGAAAACGTATATCTCCTCCTCGAGTTCACCATATAAAAAGGCTGTTGACACATCAAATTGAGACAGTGACAATCCTTCACTTGCTGCAACACTTAGAACGGCTCTGATCATACCACTTCTTGCGACAGGACTGAAGGTCTGATCATAGTCAGCATACTTCTTCTGAGTGAAGCCCTTTACTACCAGCCTCGCTTTATACTTTTTAATAGACCCATCTGCGTTAGTTTTGACTTCGAAGGCCCACTTTGTATGAATAGCTTTCTTTCCTGGTGGTAACGTCTATAATGACCAAGTTTTATTTACTTTTAATGAATTCATTTCACTGTCCATTGCGTTGATCCACTGTTCCTTCTGGGCACTTCTCAAAGCATCAGTGTAAGTAGAAGGCTCGGGAACGGGAATATCAGAAGCAATTGCTGGCATGATGAAGTCATGGAACGACTGTGGTCTTTTCAACATTGTTCTGTCTCTCAAAACTCGTTCATAATTGTCGTGTTGTTGTTGATTTTCACTTGGTGTATTTTCTGGAGATTGTTCTAGTTGTTGATATTCACACGGTTCGTGTTCTAATTGACAAGGTTGATGCATTCCTTTTTCTTCACAAATCGACGGAGCTTCAGCTGTTACTTTCCCTGATGTAGAAGGTTCTGACCTCACACTCCCTAAGAGACTTGCCTTATCTGTCTCAGGTTTATCAGTGTGCAGCTTGATTGTAGTTCCTCCTTCTTTTTGTTGAAGTGGCTTTTCATCAAATATAACATCCCTTGAACGTATTAGACTATTATCCTCCTGCAGCCAAATTCGATATCCATCTACCCCATCAACCCAACGAGTTCGCCTTTCACTGCTTTTGCGTCAAATTTCTTCCGTTTTTGTTTAGGAATATGAAAGTAGCAGGTGCTCCCTATGATGCGCAAATGTTCTAATGCTGGTTTCTTGCCATTCATTAATTCGCTCGGTGATTTTCCAGGAATATTCGAATTTCCACTGACGTTTAGGATATATTTTGCTGTGTTAATCATTTCAGCCCACAGTCCTTGAGGTATGTTTCCATGAACATACATTATTGAACGTGCGGTTTCATGTAGAGTGCGATGTTCCCTATCTGCACAGCCATTTTGTTCTGGCGTGTAGGGCGGTAAAACGCTGGATTATACCATTTTTCGCTAGAATTTGTTTAACTGAAGCGCAATTAAACTCTCCACCGTTGTCGCTCAAGAGCTGTTTCACTGTATGCCCTGCTGTTTTCATTAAAGCTAGCATCTCTTCTAACTTGGAAGACACCTCCGACTTGGCCTTCATGAAGCAAACTTCCCTATATCGGCTATAGTCATCCTTGAAGACGACATAGTACTTATAACCAGATATAGAAGAGTAAAATGGTCTACAGACGTCTGCATGTTTGAGTTCTCCCACCATAGAAGCTCGTTTTCTTTTACCAAACTTCTTCCGACGAGATTTACCAAAAATACAACCTTCACACACTTCGCTGTCAAGCAGTAACTTTTCCCCAAACTCGTTTTCAACAGTCTTTTTTACGTATTGTTTGTTTTGGTGACCAAGTCGTTCATGGTTATGTTGTAATTTGTTCTCCTTGGTTACTATGTTTACTTCGTTACAAGCAAGATATCTCAATTTCATTTTGTAAAGTCCACCGTTTTGTTTTCTTGAGCCTTCAACCCGTACTCTCCCACCGATTTTTAAGTAGCACGATTCAGTTGTTGAAATGAAAACGCTGTCCCTGTGTCTATCTTGTGTCGCTAGAACCGAAAATAGATTTTTACTGATTTGTGGAACATACTAGACATCACTCAAAATGAATTTTTCTTTACTGCCATTCACATCTGCTTCAACATGAATGTTCCCTTCCCCTAAAGCTACTACGGCATCCCCGCTGGCAGTAGTGACAGATTTTGGTGTTGAGAAAGGTGTGAAATTTTGAAATAGTTCCTTCTGTGATGATACATGGTTTGTTGCTCCATTGTCAGCGTACCAACAACTGTCGTTGTATTCAATGTTCAGGATTCCGTCTTCCGAAGCAAGAAGAGTAGGTTCAGGTGCTCGTTCCACAGTTTTGGCTTGTGGCTTTGGTGGTCTGCCAGCTGCTATCCACTTTGAACAGAAAATCTTTCTTCTTGAACGATCGTTTCCCTTTGGAGTTGGACGAAGATACTACTAACGCTTGCTCAGTCGTGCCTTTTTCTTTCAGTGTTAGCTGTCTTTCAAAGGTACATAGCTTATCAGTCAGATTGTCTATGGTTCTCTCCTTTTTGGACATCAGAAGCCAACTACTTTTGAAAGAAAAATAATCTTCAGGCAACGTTCCTAATATTTTACAGATCAGGAATATTTCTGGCAATTCGAATTTATTTTCTTCTCCTTTATTTATTTCCAACTTCAAGGAATTCGAAAGATTTTTAAGTTTTGACATGTAACAACTCATGTCATCTGCGGGTTCTCTCTCATAACTGAAGAATTGCATGCAAAGATAGAGTAAGCTTTGTCTTCAGATACTCCTTCATAAAGTCTGTGGAGTTCAACCCAGATCTCTCTTGCTGAGGTGAACCGCATGACTTTTTTGAGGGTCTCTTCAGTCATATTCGTTGTGAGTATTAGAAATACTGTTGCGTGGAGTTTATTGAAGGTTTCTAGTTCCTTGTTGTATTTGGCTACATCTTCAGGATTTGCCGTGCCCTCTACCGGAGCAGGAGCCTTCATAGTACCTTCAATAATTTGTTCAGCACCAGTGATCCCTCTTATAAGAGCTATCGCTTTGAACCTCCATGTACTCCAGTTGGATTTTCCCTCCAATAGTCCGATTTTGACTTTGGTCAGCTCCGTGAACAAAACTTCACTTGCTAATGAAGGGGAATTTTGACCTAACTGTTTTTGAAGAGTGACACAGTTTTTATTACGAACTGGATCCCATAACCTGTTGAATTTTTACCCACGTTAACAGTGTTTTAGAATAAAATATTTCATGAACTTTTAGAACACGACTGTTATATTTTTCATATTACTCAATATAATTATAAAACATTGTTTACAAACACAACCGAGACTTGTTAATTTATATTATGAGGCCGAATGTTTAATTTTGAGTAGGTACATAGAATTGGAAACACAACAATGCCAATTTCAACACTTATCGCGGGAAAGCTGGTTTCCGCCGGGCCTCCTGTTGGTATCGACCCATGGGGATGAAAACTCGGGGTTCTCTCCATCCTTGAGGATGTTGGCGTCGGCTTAGCGTGTAAGCGACTTAGCCCTGAAAAGGGCTGAACGTGGGGTCTACCGGGCGAGGAGGTGAAGCCTCCTACTAGCGCGGGTACCCTACAATCGAGACGACAAGGCGTCTAGGCCTGCTTGATTGTCGCCCGGCCTCGTCCCGCGGTCGGTTGCAAGAAGCGAGTTCTCAAACCCGGGGGCAAGGGCTTACTGGTTCAGGGCGGTGTAGCGAATTCCGATACCGCCGAGGGCTCCGGCTTTAAATGGAAACTAGATAGGTAAGGCGACAAAAGGTCGAGCCTATTCCTATTTGATGGTCTGGAAGTTCTGGTAGGTGGCGTTGTTCCTTCTTCTTCGAGAGCCAGTGGAGTTGGTATCGCTGCTGGTTCTTCTTCTGGAGGAGGCCTGGAACCGAATGGTTTCACTGGGCCCCGGGGGCTATATTTATACGCCCCGCTCCGGCCGAGGTGGCCTGTGATTGGTCCGCTTAGTGTAGGCGGTTGGGCGCTGTCTATGTGTCTAGGTGGGAAAGTAGTTTTCCCCCGACTGCCGCTAGGGCGCTCTGAGGTTGTGTGCCCTTGAGTTGGGGGCTCAAGGGCGATGGCTCTGAGGCAGCCTGCCGTCTTTGATAATGTTTGTTTGGTGGTGATCTTTTAGCTTGGTCTGTGGTGGCCCTGAAAAGGGCCGTCGAAGCCTGGAGCGATGGTGATTTCAACGCAATATCCAAGGATGTACAATGTACAAGATTTACCTATGTAAATAACCTATGTGATTTGTCTACCCTCCATCATAGTTGAAGGGATGGTGGTGTCTTACTCAACACATGTAAGAAATCTAGGACTTTATTTTGACAAGGCCATGTCTTGGGACTACCAAGTGGTTCAGGTGTGCAGGAGAGTTTATGGATCTCTCCATAGTCTTCGACGTTTATCTATATTTATTCCTGATAACTTCAAAATACGACTTGCCATTGCTTTAGTAACTCCTCACTTCTTTGATTTTTGCTCAGTTTACTCCTATGCTATTTCCGCTTCTTTGAAATTGAGACTCCTGGTTGCCTATAATGCTTGCTTGAGATATGCATATAATGTTAATGTACGTCAATCTGTATCCAATCTCACCCTTCTTTGCCTTCCCCTAGAGGATTATTTCATTTTCAGGCATTTCAAATTAATTGCGGAAATAATTAATGGTTCAATGCCAATTTATTTGTCCAACTTAGTAAATAGAGCCTCTTCTTCTAGATCCCACTCTCTCTCTGTCATCAGGCATACCAGTCGAACTATGTCCAAGTCCTTTGGGGTGGCAGGAGCAAGGATCTGGAATTCTCTTCCCGTGCGGGCGTCCCCCTCCATTGGTCGGTTCTTGAAGGCTACTGTTCAGTATCTTGATATCCGATAGTAGCCAGCATTTGGTGCACTCCCGTTCGCTCTCCTCTCCCCCTTCTTCTTTTTGTGATGCAGAATGTCTTTAAACTTTTCTTTATTTTTTAAATTATTATTTCCATTATTTACCTACATATTTACAATTTGTACTTGAGGTTTTTCTTTTCTACGCCATCTCATGAATTTCGTCTTTGTTGTTCATGTGTGCATATATAAACATATTGTTTCTCGCACAATAAATTATTTGAATTGAATTGAATCCACACCAACAAGAACGAAAACGGGGACAATGTGTCAACATAATTACTAATCATTTAAATAAACAAGAACAAAAGTCAGCAAAAAAACCTCCCCATTCAGTTAAATTATACAACAAATCCTGTCTATATCTAAAAAATCTTCCTGATATAATAATCACGAGAACAGATAAAACTAAAGCTACAGTAGCCATTGACAGAGCAGAATACTTACAAAAAGTGAGAAATCTCCTGAGTGATACCGAAACATACACTGAAGTAAAAAAGAACCCTACTAATAGAATAGAAACGGATATGAACTCTATTTTGGAATTACTAGAAGATAAAAATTATATAGATAAATTCACCCATAAAAAATTACACAATAAAACCAGTACCATTCCAAAAATGTATGCGCTTATCAAAGATCATAAAGAAGGCAATCCGGTTAGACCTATAGTGTCCTATATGACGGGTGAGTCCAAGTGAGTTATTCGAAGTATAATGTTGAAGATTCTTTAGATTTCAAGTACAAAGTTTTCCAAATTAGGATTCCTGAACACTATGAATTAATTAGTCTAGATACATCATCACTCTTCACAAATTTACCTCTCCGATTAATCAACTCCATAATTAATAGTAAATGGGAAGAAATAAAACCTCACACAAGAATTCCGAAAAACATTTCTGAAACTATTGGAATTATGTACCAAAGAGATTGTCAAGGGCCACACCAACTAGTGCCCACAGCCAGCGGGTGCCTGGGCAGGACAAGAACAACAACAACAACTGAAAGGGGAGTTGATTATAGGTTATAACCAGCCAATTGCTTTGAAATCGGAAAACAACTACCAGTATCGATCGGAAAACAACGAAAATTGAGTCGGCGACACGGGGCCAAACCAATTTTTGTTGTTTTTCGATATCAAAGCAATTGGATAGTTATCACCTGCAATCAACTCCCCGTTCAGTTGTTCTTGTTGTTGTTCTTATCTTGCCCAGGCACCCGCTGGTTGTGGGCACTAGTTGGTGTGGCCCATGACCAACAAGAGTACATTTCAATTTGATAAGACAATGTATAGACAAAATTTTGGGGTAAGTATTGGTAACCCCATTGGCCCCATTGCACATTGTTTGGCCAATCACTGCCTCAATGACCTTCTTGACCAGGTAATCCCCTCATTACCATTCAGAATGCCATTTATTTTTAAATACGTAGATGACCTACTTCTCTGTGTTCCTACAGGAACTCTACACATAATTTTAGCTAAATTTAATAGATTCCATAACCGCCTGCAATTCACTCACAAAAATGATAATACAGAAAACTCTATTCCCTTTCTAGATGTTTTAGTTACAAGAAATTCTAATGGTTACATAGATACAAAATTGTGGAGAAAACCACAAAACAAGGGTAGATGCATGAATTATTACAGCCATGCACCCTACCACCAAAAAACTAATTTTTCATTAAACTTAATTGACCGAGCGAGAAAATTTAGCTCCCCTAAACATTACAAGGAGGTTGAAAACTCGGTCGTGGACATTCTCCTTATGAACGATTTTTCCCCATATACTTATGTGTGAACTCCTCAAGAAGAAGAAACATTAATCGCGCTCAATAGCAATACGGTTGCAATAGACAGCCCCCAGCCATCGAAATTCTATTACGCTGAACACTTATCCCCCTCATTAAATAAAATACTAATAGACGATGAAAGCAACTGTAAATTTTCCTATAAATACCAGAAGACCATCTATAATCTATTCAGTAATACCAAGGATCCGATCCCAAAAGATATGAAATCCCATATTGTTTATCAAGACCCCTGTTCTTGTGGAAAGTCGTATTATGTTGTGGCACATTCCCATTTGAAAACTAGGGTAGGTACATAGCCATAAACATAGTGTCGGTGTAATGCGTAGAGACCCGCACAAAAAATACCCCACAGTTCTTACCACCCACGCCTCGAAGACCATAATTTTAATTTTTATAAAACTAGAATTATTACTAATGAAAACAATTTATTTAAAATCAATTTAAAACAAATAATAACTATAGAGAGAAATCATCACACTGAAATAAATGCCAAGTCTGATGTTCAAAACAAGCAAATGCTATGCAAATTTGACCCATTTTAATCTTAACAATAATTCTACTACCAGACGCATGAATAATTCTCCACCAACAAACAGTATCCCAAACATAGCAGTGCCGAATCCATTTAGGTACCGTCATAAGAGGTAATTTCAACCAAAATTCGCGACGCCTGTAGCGAAGACCATAATTTTAATTTTTATAAAACTAGAATTATTACTAATGAAAACAATTTATTTAAAATCAATTTAAAACAAATAATTTTTTTTTTTTTTTTTTTTTTGCTAAAATTGTTTTTTCTCATTTTCGAGCTCTAAAAATTCAAACATAAATATATTGTAGCATTCTCTGTAGACTTATTGTAAAAATTCAGAGGCACTGATATAAATAGCATTTCCAGACCAAATACAACCTTTTCCAAACCAAATTTAACTTTTTCCAAACCAAATTAAACCTTTTCCAAACCAAATTAAACTTTTTCCAAACCAAATTAAACATTTTCCAAACCAAATCAAACATTTTCCAAACTGAATTAAACTTTTCCTAACCAAATTGAACTTTTTCCTAACCAAATTAGGTTTGGATATAGCGAATGTTTATTATAAATTATACAAATAACCTGAGGTATATCACGGAATTGATCTGAAACTAGAAAGATGTAGCCTCCGTTTTCGTGGGATGGTGACAAGTATAAAGAAAATCAGAACCTACACTAAACATTTTTGAATGGTGTTTGAACAGCGTTTTCTCGATATCTTTAACAATAAATTAAAAGTATTACATAAAATGAAAATAGTTAACGAACGAACAATTACTGACCGACAACGACGAATAGATTGGTTAAAAACTGTGATGTTAACCTCTTCAAACTGTGATGTTAGCCTTTCAAGCAGTCGTACTAGTCTTCGATAAATAATCATTCTATGTTCCGTTTGAGAAGGTGACGATAGCAAAATGACGATGTAATATATACCAAAACTATAGCAAAGATGACAGAGTAACATACAAGCAATGAAATAAACTTTCAAGTCTTCCTCAAGCTAAGGCGGTACCTTGGGACTTTGGCTGTTGAAGTCGAGGCCTGCCCTGACTTCAACAGCGAGTTGGTTTTATGAATCCGGGCTCTCCCCGAGTTGATGAGGCTCCGCTTGAGGAACTGTGTGACTCAACTGCTCGAGTGATGATTATGAATTCTATTGGCGTCTGGAGGACTTTTCCAGCGATACTTGAGGCACCCAAGTGCCGTTTATGAATCCGGTCCTTCGTGCTGGATTCATAAATGGTGCTCAAGTTGAGAACTGACTTGTGCTCACAGGAGTGAAGGAATGGCTCGAGTAAGTGAACCACTCCAGATTGGTATTCATAAAAGGAGTGAGATCGTTACTTACATGAGTAAGTCAGACACTTGCTTGGGTAACTGAGTGACATACTTGAAATGAATGTCAGGTCGAGGACTGACTCCACGCTCTTATCACACCGAATTCCATGATATATTGGCATGACTGATGACAAAACCTTCTAAAAACAGGTTCATTTCCCACCATGTGACCGGTGGTTGCCTGATCATATAAATGGACATGAAGATGAAATTTATTTTGACAATTTTACGCCTTCGAGTATATAACTATTATCATATCTATATGATAATTATATAATAATATCATTATCGTTCATACTCAAAGTTTCACGCTCTCATCTGCTGTTTATTACTTCGTTGTTTACGTTTTATTAAAATTAATTAATTAAAACACGGCCGTGTATGTAGGAAATTTACCTAATACATACCATGCATCATCAGTCTCCTTGTTAAAAAAATTAATAAATGTGTTGACCTTTTTCTGCATAATGGCTTAAGTATTATTTTCAACTTATCCATCTTGCAGTTTGGTTATCATGAATCGTAATCTATTTCAACAGTGGTAATAAAAATCATTTTCTTATTCTATTTTATGGTTATAATGGGCCTCGAGTAAACATTGCATATATATATATATATACATGTTTCGACTGCGTTATCATCAACAGTCTTTAAAACCACGTTAGGATATTTAGCTCTTTTTTCTTACAAAACCCAACTACGTCCTACGTAACTCACGCCTTTACTTTTTTGAGAGAAAAGCCATTTGCCCACTGCTCTACCGAGGCCAAATCAGAAAACGTCGTCGACTACGAGAATTTTTCGTAAACATAACAAAAGTACCTACTTTCCTTGAAGCTAATTTTCCCCTTTCAGGGGAAAGTACCCTACTTGCTCCAGCTTAGCTATTTATCACTTCAGGGAAAGTTCCTACCATGCTTTTTAACATGTTTAATGTTTTAGGGCTGGGGGTCGTTCTGTGAATTCCGGCACGACA
Source organism: Adelphocoris suturalis (assembly GCA_030762985.1). NCBI lineage: Eukaryota > Metazoa > Arthropoda > Insecta > Hemiptera > Miridae > Adelphocoris > Adelphocoris suturalis. The sequence continues at coordinate 51,480,396 of CM061050.1, read as the reverse complement.
CGCAAATCTGCAACGTTTTTTTTCTGATGATTTCCGCTTACAACCGAGTCGTTGCTAGGGAAATGGTACTTCGTCGTTTTTCATCCCACAAAATTCGTTGACCATTCGTTCGAAAGCTCTCGATTTATCCAACCATATTATGTTAACTACTGCGAAGTGCGTGGCCAACAAGCTGAGTTATGAGCATGGTTATTTGAATAATTGTGTACACTCAGGTGATCATTCTCAATAATTGATATTGTGAACATGATTGCAACCGCTTGTTAATTTCTGATGATTTCATTGAGTTGGTGTTTCGATGATTTGATTCATAGCAGGTGATCCGAATATTGCGAGAACGGTTTGATTTGTGAAGCGGTGGTTAAATCATTTTAATAGGTAATTTCTATTACACTCTATTACACTCTAGGAAGCTGTAATTTTGTATGTAGCCTCTTCAGGACATTTACTTGACGATGCCCAGGGTCCGGATCAGATGAGTGGCTCTTAAAGCTATTTTTTATGCTTTACACTCTAGGAAGCTGTAATTTCGTATGTAGCCTCTTTAGGACATTTACTTGACGATGCCCAGGGTCCGGATCAGATGAGTGGCTCTTAAAGCTAATTTCTATGCATTACGCTCTAGGAAGCTGTAATTTCGTGTGTAACCTCTTTGGGACATTTACTTGACGATGCCCAGGGTCGGGATCAGATGAGTGGCTCTTAAAGCTATTTTTTATGCTTTACACTCTAGCAAGCTGTAATTTCGCTTGTAGCCTCTTTAGGACATTTACTTGACGATGCCCAGGGTCCGGATCAGATGAGTGGCTCTTAAAGCAATTTTTTATGCTTTACACTCTAGCAAGCTGTAATTTCGCATGTTGCCTCTTTAGGACATTTACTTGACGATGCCCAGGGTCCAGATCAGATGAGTGGCTCTTAAAGCTATTTTTTATGCTTTACACTCTAGGAAGCTGTAATTTCGTATGTAGCCTCTATAGGACATTTACTTGACGATGCCCAGGGTCCGGATCAGATGAGTGGCTCTTGAAGCTATTTTTTATGCTTTACACTCTAGGAAGCTGTAATTTCGTATGTAGCCTCTTTAGGACATTTACTTGACGATGCCCAGGGTCCGGATCAGATGAGTGGCTCTTGAAGCTAATTTCTATGCATTACGCTCTAGGAAGCTGTAATTTCGTGTGTAACCTCTTTGGGACATTTACTTGACGATGCCCAGGGTCCGGATCAGATAAGTGGCTCTTAAAGCTATTTTTTATGCTTTACACTCTAGCAAGCTGTAATTTCGCATGTTGCCTCTTTAGGACATTTACTTGATGATGCCCAGGGTCCGGATCAGATGAGTGGCTCTTAAAGCTAATTTCTATGCATTACGCTCTAGGAAGCTGTAATTTCGTGTGTAACCTCTTTGGGACATTTACTTCACGATGCCCAGGGTCCGGATCAGATGAGTGGCTCTTAAAGCTATTTTTTATGCTTTACACTCTAGCAAGCTGTAATTTCGCTTGTAGCCTCTTTAGGACATTTACTTGACGATGCCCAGGGTCCGGATCAGATGAGTGGCTCTTAAAGCTATATTTTATGCTTTACACTCTAGCAAGCTGTAATTTCGCTTGTAGCCTCTTTAGGACATTTACTTGACGATGCCCAGGGTCCGGATCAGATGAGTGGCTCTTAAAGCTATTTTTTATGCTTTACACTCTAGCAAGCTGTAATTTCGCATGTTGCCTCCTTAGGACATTTACTTGACGATGCCCAGGGTCCGGATCAGATGAGTGGCTCTTAAAGCTATTTTTTATGCTTTACACTCTAGGAAGCTGTAATTTCGTATGTAGCCTCTTTAGGACATATACTTGACGATGCCCAGGGTCCGGATCAGATGAGTGGCTCTTAGAGCTAATTTCTATGCTTTACACTCTAGGAAGCTGTAATTTCGTATGTAGCCTCTTTAGGACATTTACTTGACGATGCCCAGGGTCCGGATCAGATGAGTGGCTCTTAGAGCTAATTTCTATGCTTTACACTCTAGGAAGCTGTAATTTCGTATGTAGCCTCTTTAGGACATTTACTTGACGATGCCCAGGGTCCGGATCAGATGAGTGGCTCTTAGAGCTAATTTCTATGCTTTACGCTCTAGGAAGCTGTAATTTCGTATGTAGCCTTTTTAGGACATTTAATTGACGATGCCCAGGGTCCGGATCAGATGAGTGGCTCTTAGAGCTAATTTCTATGCTTTACACTCTAGGAAGCTGTAATTTCGTATGTAGCCTCTCTAGGACATTTACTTGACGATGCCCAGGGTCCGGATCAGCTAAGTGGCTCTTAGAGCTTGCATACGAGTCTGCAACTAAAGACATAAAATGTCCCAATGTGTTGCAGACTCGTATGCAAGCGTACTTTGGTATGAGTCCCATCGGAAATATCTAATGGTAAAATAAAAATGGATATAAATATAATAAATTGTTTTGGTTAATTAGAATCTTTTCTTTTTTCTTGACCTTAAAAAACATTAAACATGATTTAATGTTTTTCCCTCTCAAGGGAGAAATTATGAATTTTCTTATCTGTAATTTCTATTTTTCCTATTGCAGAAGTCCGAGTCACATCAAAGTGGATGTCGAGCTACTCATTATCAATCATGAATACGAAAATGCGACGACAGTAGCCTTGGCACCAGATATGGTTTTTAATGGCAGGTTTGGAAGGACGGTCGGCTGGATTCCATACCTAGAACAAAGGGGGTTTGTGAGGACAAATAGAATCAGAACTGCTGCCCGCATCCAGAGCGACCAGATCCCAATAAATAATGTAAGTTAATTGAGCAGCATTAAAATTAAATGTACCTAATCACTTTACAATATCACGAAAATCGAGTCAGTGGTGTAGTATTTTTATTCCGTTCAATGGTACCTCTTGGGGGCTCATGATGGCATTTTTAATTCTTTGTGGATTTTATCATGTTCAGTGTCGTGCACGACCTTTGCATGGTATATGTGTTGTTTTCCAAAATAAAAACGTCTGCCAAACTGAGTGAGCAGTACCTATAGCTTCCTCACATATTTAACATGAGCGTATAGAATTAGTTGAAGAACAAAGTAGGTACGAATCGAAATGATTGAATGCAAAATATATTACAGTATGTATCTAATATATGTGTATACATGCTTGATGTAAACTAGGGATATAGGTACCTACATGTTTGCATGTGTGGAATTGTCCAAAGATTAACCCAAACAAACGATAATTGAAAATTTCATCAAAATCGATTCATTATTCTCAGAGTGTCATTCAATATTGGTTTTGGGTAGGCGCAATAGTTGCCTATTATTCACGAAAATGGAATAAAATATAAAGGGCATCACCCTGGACCCAACTTCCTCTCGGGTTTGAACGAAATCAAACCAATAGCTGATAAGAAATATTCGTTATAAAAAATTATCGTTTGCGCATGCGTACAAACTACTATTAATCCCAAGGCAATGAAATTTATTGGAAATCGTCTAGGACAGGGGTGCTCAAACAGTCGATCGCGATCGACCAGTCGATCGCGAGTGCTTTTTGAGTAGATCTCGAGAAGAAAAAAATGTTTAATAAGTAGGTAACTAAACTACAAAAACTTATTTCGTCTAAGGAAGAATTTTTGACAATCATTCCTCTGAAGGGGAAGACCCGTGGCGAAGATATATATGACGTTTTCATCAATTTTGTAAAAAACTACAAGCTACCAATATATAAATTAGTGTGCATTACAACCGATGGAGCACCAGCAATGACTGGAAACAAGAACGGTTTTGTGGCATTGTGTCGAGCTAATGAAGAATTCCCTTCATTTTTTTCATTCCATTGCATTATACATCAACAAGTTTTGTGTTCAAAAGTTTTAAACACGGAGGAAATTATGGGCATTGCAACAAAAATTGTGAATTCCATCCGTGCACGTAGCTTGCAACGGCGGCTCTTTAAGTTGCAGTTGGAAGATAGGGAGTCAGCTGAACACACTGATTTAGTTCTTCACACGGACGTCAGGTGGTTGAGTCGCGGAAAATTCCTAGAAAGGTTTCAAGGATAACAGCTTTTCTAGACGAAAGAGGTGATGACACTGAGATGTTGAAAAACGAAAAATGGCTGACTGATTTGGCATTTTTGACTGACATCACAATGCACTTAAACACCATTAACTTGGAGCTTCAAGGTAAAGGAAAAACTATTATTGAGATGATTAGCGCAGTAAACGCATTCAAAAGTAAATTGCAACTTATGATAGATCAACTGAAAAGAAAGGATCTGAAACATTTTCCATCTTTGAAAGCAAGGATTCCTCAGTTGAATTATGATACGTATGAGACTGAATTATCAAATATTTTGGGGCAAGTCGAAATGCGTTTTTATGATTGCAGTAAATTGGCAAATTTAGCATCATTTATGAGTTATCCTTTTTCATGTAAAAACGTTGAGGAATTAGCTACTGAAGTAGCAAGTCAGTTTAATATGAACTCATGTTCTGTTGAAAATGAGTTAGTGCAGATTATATCAGATATACATCTCAAAGCTACAGCATCTGATACAAATTTCTGGTGTTTTATATCTGAAGATAAATATCCGAATCTAAGGCAAATCGCCCTTCAACTGACGGCAATGTTTGGGTCAACTTACTTGTGCGAGTCTGCATTTTCTGAAATGAAGATAATTAAGTCTAAATATCGCAATCGACTAACTGACGATCATATGTCATCATGCTTGCGATTGGCACTCAGTGGTTACGCACCATCTTATGAAAAGTATGCTGAGGACATGCAGTGCCACTCTTCAACATCCAAAGTCACTCCTTAGTTGAGTTTAACACCATATGTAACTCTTTTGTTTTGTAACAACGAATAAACTCGAAATTTTGAATAACTAGGAGTTTTTTCATTGATATTGTAGAGAAGAACTTAAGTAAACCTAATCCAAACCTTGACTAAAATAATGTAAATTGTGCGGAAAGCTAATATCTATATATGCTACGGTACACCCTACCTAGGTAGATAGGGTGTATCGTGTATGTACGACAACCCTGCACCACACATACTTGCAGCCTCTCAGAGTCGATCGTAAGTAGTCTAAAAATATTGAGGTAGATCGCCAGCAGTTCAAGTTTGAGCACCCCTGGCCTAGGAGTTGAACTGCACAAACCCTGAAAATTTCATAAAAATCGGTCCATTAGTCTCAGAGTTTTGTCTGTGTCGATAAATTTTAGTTTTGTGCATGTACTATAGTTATTACTCCACCAATTGATATATGATTCATAGGAAATTTTCCTGGAACAAATGTAGGAGTCGGAGGCTTTATGTCCTTCCCCTCCTTTACCTTACGACTCATGACATCAACCTTCCGACCAAGGCTGACAAGGTCCACACTCTTAAGAGTTTCCACTTTCCCGGCAACTAAGTCCGTGGCCCTCTCGACTACTCCTACTATTTTAGTTATCTTTTCTAACTGCTGGGTTATGGACTTCTCCAACAGTCTCATACCATCGCAGATTTCCTTAGTACCAACTTGCGGCACTACCTATTCATGAGTGATCTCACTCCTCCTGTCACTCAATTCACGCACCCTTTCATCCAAATTTTCCATGGCTTCACTTAAGTATTCCACTCCTAAGGCAACTCTTTTATGATGCCTGAGTTCCTCAAACATGTCTTTGTTTGCCTTTACCAATGGATTTACCACCGTCTCAACCATGGACTCCATCTGGGCGTTTGCCATTTTAAAAGGCCTCATGCCAATGTTTTTCTCAATCGCCGCCAAACTCCTGCCATCTGTTAATAAGCTGGTCAGTGTTTCCAGCTCATTATTAACTGAGGTGGTTTGTGCTTTACACCACCTGATGATCCAGGTTGCCCACCATCAGTATTGGCCTTGGCAACCATGCGCACTTGATGCTGCCTAGCCCACTGCAGCTCCCTGTCACCATCTCCAAGAGAAATAGCCTCCCTCATCATTGTCCTCGGGATTGGGTTCTTTTTTGATAAACTCTACAGGCTTGTATAGCTCATCTTTCCTCCTTAGGTCCTTGACGGCTTCAACGAGCTCGTCAAATCGCCCTAGCTCCACCAACCCAAAAGCATGATCCCCTCAGCATGACTCCTTGGCATAGTTATTATTAACGTCAAACCCCCACCACGCAGGTAGTGCTTCACGATGTCTTCCAATCCATTTATGTCCCTACGGACCATAACCACGATCATTAAGCCTGCTCGTCAGCATTCGTGGGCTTCCACTGAACCATCTTCTCTGAAGGAGGAGCAGATGGCGTGCTACCACCAGTATTGTCTATCATCCCTTTATCTAAACATTCTTCTGGCACCTCTGATTCAGTGCACCAAGGATGCACTGCAGCCACGGCGTCACAGCTTTGCTGCTTACGACTGCCACTGTCATCCCCTCTCTGTCCAGTCATGCCAGGTAAGGCACCACAACAAGAACAAGAGTCCCCACCACCACACCTGGACGCCTCCACACTCCTACTTTCCTCAACACTATCGAACCACGATCTCATAATTTCAGGACCGTCCCCCCATACACCTTTCTCCTTGTATCCTACAGGCGCATTGTATGACCTGTACGATGTCTCCCTCTCTTGCTTTCTCATGCCTGAGACAAGCACACTTGCGAAACATGACTTAAAGGGCGCAGAGTTCCTCTTTCCATCACCAACCACATTCACACTAGAAGCTGCCAGGTTCCTTCTAGCACCTGCCCTAGAGATCTTCCCCTTATAATACTCCTCATTGTCGACCGGTCGGTCCATGTCCACAATAAGTTTCCCACCCTCCTTGTTCTGGCTTCCCGTAGCCAATGGGCCAAATCTCCTGGGATAGAGATAAGCCCCAATAGCCCTTTCGACCTGATACTTCCCACTCCAATATACTCCAATATACTCCAATTGCCCCAATCGCACCCCTTACACTACCATTTACAATTGCATCAGCCACTAAGCCAGCAATCGCCCTCTCGTCAGCCCTGCATATGCCAGCAGCAGGCCTGGCAGACCTATAAGCATAATCATTGTCTTCACCGATCTTATCTGCATGGCACAAAGGCACCCCATTAGATAACGGGTTATTTAACCCAGCATACCTACAACCTGGCTCCATCAAAGTAGCCCGCTCAGCCATATCCGCGTAGGTATAGGTAAAACCACCTACAAAAGAAGGGAAATGATCTCCTGAATCCAACGCAACTTGTCCTGTTGAAATCGGTTGACCGATTCCACCGTTAACCCGTTCAACGCGCTGAACGGAAAAATGCGTTTTTTACCAGGCGCCCCCCGAGACAGTCTCGGGGGCCCCTCTCCTAAATTCTTCTCCTTTGGTTAGCCTTTTTGTTGACTGCGGTTGTGGGAAGTGTCTCAGGGAGGTACCTACCTCACTACTCTATTTTGCCCAAAAAATAAAAAAAAAGATTTTTTTAATCGTCAATAATTCGTAAATAATTATTGTAAGTAATTTGTGTAGGCGAGGGAATGGCGAGAGCAAAGTTGAGGCGCGTTGAACGGGTTAAACTGTATCTCAAAATCCACAGGTGAGGGGGTACACCCCTAACTAAAAACTTCGCCCTCAGGTATTTAGAGACCCAACAGACAAAAGTCCCCTATTAAAGTATACCTACTCCGGACTTGAAAAAATTTCAGCACATTGAAAATTTTTCAAAGTCCAGATATATCACAGCGACAACTAACCTACAGAAATTATCCTAAGGTTGGCACCACTGCAGATATCCAATCAGTCTTATCACTATGTGGCTTCCATGAGGTGATTAGGGTTCATCCACCTGCCCTAGATGCCCCCTCTACTAAACTTTAAACCTTTATTAAACAAAAACTACTCCATAAAATTTCACCAAATTTTCATAGCTTATCCTCAAAGGGAGGAAGAACCCAAAACCCTATGCAGGTACTGGGAGTACCCTAAGGAAGTACCGCTAAATGGCATATGCCCTAAAAATTAGGCCCTTATTTGAAAATTGACCAAAAAAAACTACTTCAATGAGAAAAACTCACCAAAATGAAGTCCTCTGCCAAATTTCAACATACAACTCCTTCAACAACTCACTCAAAATGACACTCAAACACAGAGCTGCACAAGAGAGATGTTAACACTTCAACAGCCAGAGCCCAACCCGACTCTTTGGGACAATAAGAGCTGATTGAAATTATGGGCTGTTTCCTGATCAGTCCGGGCCTGATTTTGCTACTTTTATGCTGTGATTTGGCATGCAGCCTCTGTAGTTACGAACACAGTCTGGATATGGTTATTTCAGCTATCTATGCACTGACTAACCCGTACAGGTGAGTCCGTGCAACGCACGGGTAACCGGTTAGTTATGAATAAAATTCAATTCAATTCAATTCAAATAATTTATTGTGCAGGAAACAATATGTTTATGTAAGTACACATGAACAACAAATACAAGAGACAAAATTAGACATGAGGTGGCGAAGAAAAGAAAAACATCAAGTACAAATTAAAAATATTTAGGTAAATAAAGGAAATAATAATTAAAAGATAAAGGAAAGTTTAAAGATATTCTACATCACAAAAAGTAAAAGGGGGAGAGGAGAACGAAGGGGAGTGCACTAAATGCTGGCTACTATCGGATGCCTAGATACTGAACAGTAGCCTTCAAGAATCGACCAATGGAGGGGGACGCACGAACAGACAAGGGAAGAGAATTCCAGATCCTTGCTCCTGCCACCCCAAAGGACTTGGACATAGTTCGACTGGTATGCCTGATGACAGAGAGAGAGAGGGATCTAAAAGAAGAGGCTCTATTAACTAAGTTGGACAAATAGATTGGCATTGAACCATTAATTATTTCTGAAATTAATTTTAAATGCCTGAAAAATTCATCTGAATGATATTGTTATCACAACATGCTGGAAGAAGTGTTATTCTTTGTTGTATTCCCTCACCCATGAGATTCAATGTTGAGGCTGCTTCAGTATTTTCTCCTGAAAAACCGGAAAAAGAGAGATTGACCGCTAACTGGCCAATCCCTATAATACGCCCTAAAAGTGATTTAGTAAAGAGTTTCATCAAGTACAACTTAGGTTCCTAGCAGGTACCTACCTACATGGTTTAAAATGGAATTCGATTCAAAGGCTGAGGGACCCTGAAAATCGATCTTGTACACTTTTACTGAGTAAATACCTGCACGATTGAACTCCATAATGATTCTTAATGACTATTTCACAAATTAGAAAACTTTTGTTTCAGAGAGAAGAACCAACGACCATTTCATACAAATGGGATGTGAGTTTGGACAGCCTGAAGCTTGCTAATGGGCAGGTCATATATTCTCCTGAATTTCTGGCGCTGATCAATGGCCAGCAAACCGTTTGGCGAATTCAACTATACCCAAACGGTGAGGACTCCTCCAGTCGTAGTGTCACGATATATCTCCAGTACAGAGGCAAAACATCAATAACAACGATCTGCGATATTACTTTAGTAAATGCCGAGCCGGAGTTCAGTTTTAGGTAGGTATGGTGTAAATGATAATGTATATTAATTCATGAATAAACGAACTTCTTAAGTGAAGTTCATTCATAATTATGTCGGGGGCACTAGAGGGTGGTTAAACAATGTAGTGGCCCCAGCCACGGCGTCGGACAAAGCCAGTTTAAAGAGAAAATTAAAAAATTTGTGGGATTGGCGCCTTGGAGGTTGTGCCAACTGACCGTTCCGCCAGGTCATGCTGGCTGCACTGTCCGCGGTCCTCGAAAGCTCATTCGTTGAAAGAGTCCCAAGGCAGTCTATGAAATTGGGTCGGGACATGGGCGGGCGTAATTATGAATAAACTTCACTCAAGAAGTTCGTTTATTCATCAATTATTTATAGGGGCACTAGAGGGTGGTTTTACAATGTAGATGTTTAAAGATACTGTGCTAGAGCAACCCATAGACTGCCGGGTCCAGGCCTGGGCAGCTAGACCCCCTTTACACGACAGAGGGCAGAAAAACAAGTTTCGGCCTCAGCACCTCTCCTATGCTCCGTTACCTCGGGGCAGATTAGGGAGGCTGTAGGCTCTGGACCACTCTATGGTCCCCATTACTCGCCTCTCTCTGTCTTATAGCACCCCATCACGCCCCCTCTCTCGCTTCCCTCGGACTGAGAGATGTGTAAATCCCAGATGGGGTCGTAAAGGGCCCTACTCTAGGATAACAGTGAGGCAGGTGTGCCCCTACCTCAGAGTCATATACAACCTAACTCCTGATGGTACACCTAAAGGGGGAAGGAAAAAACCAATTATACGATCCAGCGGATCCCTTTTTCGGGAGGGGCAAAGCCCTCTCCAGAAAGCAGGCACTCTAATAGGTCACATAAGGAAGCAACACACGAAAAATAGTATCTGAAAACCTCCAAATGGTATAATTAAAACCATAGGTCTTAATTGGCTTAAAGTAAGCATCATAAACTCCGGTAAACATGAGAAATCAGAAACACAGTTAAGTCAGAGACGCTAGAATAAAATTAGTACCTACATGTAAATTAGGTACAACACATGTTACCTTGAACCAGGAGGTACTATAAAACATTAAGACAATGAAAATGTACAGTAATGCGGCAGTGGGCTAGCACTCATAGCCTATAAAATGTCACACTGAGTGGGAACGTTGTATCCCAAACCTCAACGACTTGTCTTCCTAGAAGCAGAACGATCTGCTTTATCAGTCATCAGAATTTAACAATGTATGTTGATATGTCAATTTAATTACTGAGAGTCACTGTAAACGTGCAAGCCATTATTACAGCTCTAGCACAGGTAACTATTGAATATCTTAACCATTACTTAAGGATGTAAACGTGCGATCCACTGATGTGGCTGCAAGCACAAGAAAGTATAATTAAGTATACTAGGTCGGTACCCACCTAAAAAGGTCTTAGTACCAAGACATCCTAATGGCTATCGATCCCAGGCTCAGCTCTTGGTGAGTCGGCTGAGAAAACAGCTGCCAGCACCGGTGGCGAGGCCAGAGGCCTATTGTAAAAACGGGAGAAAACTCCAAAGGAGGGTGTCCAGCCCACTGCCCAGAAAATTTTAACCAGGGGGCTCCCCCTCTCCTCGCCCTGAAGACCGAAGTGTGCCTAACAGAGTGAGGTCAAAAAACACTATCTACTCCCACACTTCGGAGCACCTCTCCTTCCCACCTCGCCAATGTTTGAGGGGAGGCCGGACCAAATGGACTTTTAACCATAAAAAAAAGGGATTGCTCTCGGTCCTTACGTTTTGATGCTGTTAAGGATAGGTATTCCAGCATCAGGGGCGGCACACACACAGCAGGGGTCGTTCTGGAAAGAAGGGAAGTGGGAGATATGATGGAGCCCTAGAAGGGCCAGAGGTCTTCAGTCTGCCAGTAACAAAAACCTTAACCCCAAAGGGCTTGTCCCTGCGGGTGGTTCGTAGATAAATCTATGAACCCGGGGGCAAGGCTTACTGGACCTAGACGGTGTTGTTAATGTCAGAGTACCGTCTAGCGTCCCGGCTTTATACGGGACTTGAATAGAGAGCAATACAAAGTGTAGAGCTCGATCTACTCGGGAGTCTTGAAGTCTGGAAGGCGGAAGTCTCTTGTCTCGAACGGCCAGTGAATCTTGGTTTCAGCTGTCTTAAATAAATCTCGTTCCCAATCGGTTCCACTGGAGTTGTATATCACTGCTGGCTTCTTAGGTAGAGGTTATTCGAGAGTAGAGAGAAGTCGTCAGATCGCTGGTAGAGATCAGTATGAGCTAAGGGGCCATCTGATGCTATATTTATACTCCTTTCGGAGTCGAGGTCTCTTCTGATTGGTTGATCTGATTTGATCTGTTCGAGTGCTCTCTGTATGTCCCGGGGATGAAATGGCTGTTTCGCCAGCCTCCCGCTAGGCGCTCTTTTGTCGAGTGTTCTCATTTCCAGTCTCCCGTGCATTGGTTGTTTCTGATTGGTCAATGCTTATGGAACAGAAGCCAATGGGATTTTAGTTTTGATTGTTCTCTTCCAATGGGATTCTGTTTTATTTGCCCTTGTTGTCTCATGGGTATGTAGCCTGTATCGTATTACAAGGCGAATTCTGTTGGTCAATCCGCCAGCTTACCTAGCCTAGCTCGCTCAGTAAGCGTTTGGCTTGACTTTTGTTGCCCCTCAAAGGGTCTACTGAAGTCTCAATTATGTGTGATGTATATTTACCACTGTCTTTCAGTTGAGGTAGTCCGACGTCTTTTATAGCTTTGTTATGGTGTGAACTCTTTATTGGTGGCCCTGAAAAGGGCCGGTGAAATATCTTGAGTTCACCACAGGTGATTCGGGTATATTATGTTTATGATGAACACACACACATATGACCACTATTTATCGTTATTTATTTATTTTAGTGCGAGTAATGTGCAGAGGTACCACCACGACTTGGAGATGTGGGGGAGCCAGGGGAGTAAACTTTTGTGGTGGGAACTTGGACTCGACTGACTACATAGGTATTGCTCGTAAATTAATATTTTTCCTAGTAGATGGGGACTACAAAATCAGGAAACGCTGTATCATCAGATCGCGACGCTCCTGGTCAATCCCCTCAACTCTAAGAAGCTGAAATTTAAAACGGATCCTCTGTGAGACATTTAGGATAGGTTTTTAACTTGCCAAACCATCCCACTCAGCTGAGAGAGCTCTTAATGGTAATTTCTATGCTATTTATCCTACGAAGCTGAATTTTGGAACGGAGCCTCTTTGAGATTGGAAGAATATGATATCCACTAGCCGAACCACCCCAATTAGCTGATTGAGCTCTCAACGCTAATTTCTTTGCAGTTAATCTGTATAATTATTGTAATTAATAACACTGCTCCATTCAAGTGTTCGACCTCCTCCCAAAATTCATATTTCGTCATCCCTTGTGAAACACTAATCTACTTAAAAGAAAATGAGCTTAAGTGATCTCTCTCTCTCTATATATATACATTTATATATATTTTTTTGTTATACCTTGGCAGGCGCTACTACTGGGGTTGGGATTTCTGGTATCGCTGTGGATACCAAGGAGCCATCTCGAAGGAAGCCCTAACAGAAAAAAACGGATTTGTGTTTGGAAACAACTTTCGAATCGAAGTACGACTGCCTGCGGATAGTAGGTCCCTTAATGACCTGGTGAGTAGGGGAAAGTGCCCTAATATGGTACACCTTTTTTTGGACCACTCATTGGTCCAAAATCTTCGAACTGAATTAACATGTCATACGTGTACTCATATCTATCAGAATCTTGGCTCAAAGTGCCCAAAAATTACGTATTTTAACACAGAATGTGTTTTAGCCATGGACTAACTAGCCGAAAATGGAACGCGGGATGGTAACGAAATGTGTGACGGATGATTTTCACGTACAACCGAGTCGTTGCTAGGGAAATGGTACTTCGTCGTTTTTCATCCCACAAAATTCGTTGACCATTCGTTCGAAAGCTCTCTATTTATCCAACAATATTATGTTAACTACTGCGAAGTGCGTGTCCAACAAACTGAGTTATGAGCATGGTTATATAAATAATTGTTTACACACAGGTGATCATTCTCAATAATTGATATTGTGAACATGATTGCAACCGCTTGTTAATTTCTGATGATTTCATTGAGCTTGTGTTTCAATGTTTGATTCATAGCAGGTGATCTGAGTATTACGAAAACGGTTTGATTTGTGAAGCGGAGGTTAAATAATTTGAATAGGTAATTTCTATACTTTACACTCTAGGAAGCTTTAATTTCGTTTGTAGCCTCTTTAGGACATTTACTTGACGATGCTCAGGGTCCGGATCAGATGTGTGGCTCTTAAAGCTAATTTATATGCTTTACACTCTAGGAAGCTGTAATTTCGTATGTAGCCTCTTTAGGACATTTACTTGACGATGCTCAGGGTCCGAATCAGATGAGTGGCTCTTAAAGCTAATTTCTATGCTTTACACTCTAGGAAGCTGTAATTTCGTATGTAGCCTCTTTAGGACATTTACTTGACGATGTCCAGGGTCCGGATCAGATGAGTGGCTTTTAAAGCTAATTTCTATACTTTACACTCTAGGAAGCTGTAATTTCGTATGTAGCCTCTTTAGGACATTTACTTGACGATGTCCAGGGTCCGGATCAGATGAGTGGCTTTTAAAGCTAATTTCTATACTTTACACTCTAGGAAGCTGTAATTTCGTATGTAGCCTCTTTAGGACATTTACTTGATAAATCGCTCTTGATTTATCACGAATTTATTTCGTATTTTTTTTCGTAGTTTCATACTATAACTATATAAATTGATGTTATAAATGAATAGTAAACAATGACGCTTGTTTGGTTGTCACTTGGTTGCGCGACAACGCAAACACATTCTGTGTTTCAATAATTTCGTCCGAAGTATGTAAATAGAGGTAACCGGGGGTCCAGGGGGCTTGCCCCCTGGCGAGGCGCGGAGCGCCGAGTTTTTAATAAAAAAAAGTCATTCTCTAGTTTTATGGAAAGGACCAAATAACCCACTAAGAGATCCTAATAGCGCTAGTGCCATATAAAGTCCCCTTATTTTTCAATCCATTTTAACGTCAAGCAGACATGTATTATAATGAGTTATATATTCGTTTATCGCTCAAAGTGTATGTTTATAAAATCTGGAATAATTGTATTAAACAGAATGAAAACCATACAATGTTCATAAGTAGGTACATGCAAGTCATAAGTATACAAAATCTAGAAAATCACATTTTTTCATTTTCGGGAAATGAAAATTGTTCGCCTCCACAATCAAATATTCACTCGCGTTTTACGATTTATACAATACTAAATAACTTTCGTAGCTAGGTACCGTGTCTGTTTGTCCACAAATCCTTGTAAAAAGCTCAATTTCCACAGTTTTTGTCCGATCTTGATGAAATTTCTACCGAATGTGCGGGTTAGGCTGCAGATGGTCCCTATCAGTTTCAACATCTCAAATTAATAATCTTTGCGTCTGCGCAAACGTGAATTCCATAATAATTTTCTAATGCCCTAGTCGTCCGATCTCGCTCAAATTCTGGGAATAGTTGAGAAAAGACGATGAGATCATTGCGCATCAAATTCCAACATGATTGTATCAGTAGTAGCAGCTGCGCATGCGCAAATTTAACAAGCTTGTAATAAGTCAATTTCTACAGATTTATATTATTTTGATGAAGATTGCAGGGAGTTTGCGGGTTAGGCTGTTGATGGTTCCTTTCCAGTTTCATTTTTCTTAAATCAATACTTCACTCTGCGCATGCGCAAGCGTAAAGCGTCTAACATATCGCACCTTTAGTGCAACAGGGCCATATTTCGAGATGTGGCCTTTTAACGATTTTGGCCTCATTGGCATCGCCATCGTTGGTTATATAATAGTAGACTCAACCCTACATTAAAACTCCATGTTAGAAACCAATTAGCAAAAGAAACGACCCTGTGCTGTAACATTGGCCACTTTTCAAATATTTTAACTGCAACAAAGCCACATCTTGATTTGTGGATTTGTGCACATGGAAATTGTTCCGTGCACCGAGGAGTTATGGCCTTGTTGCACTGACCAATTGTATAGTTTCCATGGAACTGTGGCCTTCCATTTGACAAATTAGCTGATGGGAACAACTCATCTACTAACTCTGAGGATGAATGGAATGAAATAGGCGAAAAAAACGCGTCATTCTATGTTCAGTTCTCGTTTACCCTTGATATTAACTCTTTTCACTAGGTACATTACCTGGTGCATTAACTAGGTACCTACTAGGAACCTAACTAGGTTCTGAATATTCTGGGTTTTCATTATCTTCTAACCGTATCTATCCGTATACCTCTAAGTATTCATAGCAATTCTGGCTAATTCTGTCAAGAATATATCTCCTCATCATTCCTTCTTGAAAGGGGAAAACTATGCTAAGAAGGGGAAAGAATTGGATGAAAGCTGTAACTCCTCCTTTGAACTCTAAAGTTGATAAGACCGTCAAGCGAAATTTTGTACTGTGTCCTAATCGTTTATTCCCAGTAATTGGCGTACCCGAGACGTCTGAGAATGATGGAATTGTTGGAGTCGTGAATAAAGTTTTTTTTGCTGTCGTCAGTAAGATTTCGTGGACAGGTTTTCTCGAGGAAGGAGTTGTCAGCTCTAGCCATGTACCTACCTCAGGTTACCGCAAATAAATCTTCCTTGAGTTTCGATTGCCTTTCTAACTCTGATGATAGTATCGACATCCTATTAGGGAATGGGAATGACAGCGATAAGGACATCACGTTTGAGCCGTCGTCGTCATCAGCTAAGTCTGATGATGTCGAGCGTCCTCCAAAAACAAAGTTAAGTTTCCTTGAATTTACAGAGGATAAAATGGAAGAGAATGGAACCAATTCTCGAATCTCTGCTCTTCCAGCTACAACAGAACAGTCACAAAATGTACCTACCTTGTGAGCTGGATAGTAGTGTGGAAACTGTCGCCAGAGGAAAATCGTGTAAATGCCTTCAAATTCTGGATGGATCTCTGTACCACATCATCGGGTCCCGATTTTGAGAATGGCAATAAAAAAGTAAACCGTACACTGTTCATGAACTGGTCTTGAAGCAATGGGGCTCCGGACTAAGGGTGCAGCCAGAACGTGGATACCTAGAGAGAGGATGTCGATGTGGATGGCTATCGTGCTAGCCATCCATTCACACATATCTAGCCTCCTGCCTGCATTGTTCAGAACGCGGCGGTAGCTGAAGAGGGCCAGTTTGAGGCCTGGTGGGAGAGGAGCAGCAGTGAAATGTGAAACACAGAACGGAAATATGCAGTGGAGAGGGTGCGTCTTTGAAACAGCCAATCAGAGAAGAGGAAGCATGGATGCGACCGCGACCTCCGATGATCACATTATTTTGGAATCGGCACCCTAACAAGGTCTGCAGAGGGTTTCCTATAGTTGATATCTAGCATCACCCCATTTAGCTATAAAATTCGATCCTCGCACCATCAACCTCATCACAACTAGTCAAAGATGAGAATTATATTTGGTACCTACTATATATTATAATAAAAAAATACACACACAAAATAAAAACCTGAAAAAAAAAAAACTTGTGTTCGCCACGACTACCCTTATAGGCAACAAAAGAAGAGCAAATCGGTAAGGTCCTCGTTTACGTGCTGTGCTCTACCTTGAGCTTCTCATGTTTGGAGCCCCATTAGAATCTAGCGTTGGAATCAATGTAAGTGCGAACGCTGAGAAACAAAAAGTTCTCTGGACGAAATTGAAGGTCATTCAAGTAGCACTGGGTGAATCCGTTCTCCGATATTAGACTGATTACAAGAAGGAGTTTAAAGGCATCGGTTTGGCTGCTGGTCGGATGCCTACCAAGAGGTTCTGAATATCACACCAGCAAAAGTTAAAGACTTGAAAGCTTTGTGCAAAATCAATATTACCTACACAAACTGCGCCACAACTTTTATGAAAACTTGAAGTTTTTTTTTCTGTTTCCGTTCAAAAATACAACCCTCTTTTCCTCATTATAACCATTACCTTTAATATTACCTAGGTACCTCTTCCAACTCTTTTTCAACAAAGAAATCCGGATAGCCTTTTAAATGCGACATGTTTTGCTTGCAGGGATGTAATGAACTTGGAGCGCCCTAGAAGTGCAATGTGGGCAGAAGTGCAATAAGTCCGCACTCATGGAGAGAGGAGGGTGTGACAGTAACATAAGAGATACAACTGGTACAGAGTTGCAAGAGCAATCTTGTGCTATGGCGCGGAGGTGACGGGCTATGTGATGTCGAATACTCTTGTGCAAGTGTTGAGATACTTTGTTAAGTTGGTCTTTGGTCTACCACGGAATGCACCAAACTATCTTGAATACTTGGAATCTGGTGCACATCCTATTTTCGTGCATACCTTGTCTTTAGCCTGCCGGTATATTATTAAGGCCTTGAAGATGCCACTGGGCAGGTACCCTGGAATAGTTGTGCGCGAAGTCATCAGGTCTAAGGTGTAGTGGTTTCGAGTGCTCTCTGGATTGGCTCAGCGGCACGGATGTGAATTCCATGGGGACGTGAAAAGACTGAATGAATGGCTGGGGCAGCTGGACAGAAGATATGACAGCACGCGCCGGGTTATCGAGGAATCCGCTGTACCCTCTGCTGAGCTGGGAGCTCCAACCTGCAAGCTTGCTGTCGAAGGAGGATCATCCCTAATGGGTTCGCCGATGGATCTTGAGGCTGAGGGGTGCATTGCTTGCACTGAATGATGGGCTATATTCACGGTCGGATGGTCCAAGGAGGCTGTGTTCAATGTGCAACTTGAATGAGAACGAGGATGTGTTCAATGTGCAACTTGAATGAGAACGAGGATATTCTCCACTTTTTTGGAACCTGCCCTGTGCTTCGGGAATTCAGAGTGCGCTTCCTGGGAGAAAGTTTTTTGGACATGGGGCGAATGGTACACTTATTGGATAGCAGAGAACAGTGGTTAGCAGTAGCACAATATGCATTTCACTCATGGAAATACCGTAGATACCTGGTGGCAGAATTTAATTGGTGAAACTCCAAAACAAGACGAACTAAATCACTCGCGACGAAATTGTGGAAACCCATTTCAAAACGGAAATTAGTGAAAAACATTGTCTATTTCCACGAAAATAGAGAGTTACAATGTTAAATCGATTTTGACGGTTAGGCCATCATCAGTAACAAACAATAACTGAAGACACATTAGAAAGGACACAGCTTATATAGTGACAGGTGAAGGGAGATTGAATCCCATTGGTCGAGAAAAAGGGAAAGGGGGCAGGAGGCACAACCAATTAAGTGCATACAAAGTGAAAGGGGATTATAGCTAATCAGATGAAATGAAAGGGGGAAATAACTAAATATGGTTTCAACATTGTGAAGGGATAATTCCAAGCTTTACAGAAATGGACCTATCAGTGGTGAAATATATTGAGGTATATCCTCATTTAAACATTTACCAGACCTGTCACTTTTGATAATTTCGAATGCATTGCATACATAATGTAATATATTGGCATATAAGATGGGCGGCTCGGGTCATCCCAGCAGACGGGCATCAAACCCATTGCTGTATCATGTTTTTTGATTAATTACCTATATGTCAGATTTCTGTGTTTTTCTTTTGTTAAATAAACATGTTTTCTTCTTCTTCTATAAATAATATGAGGGGGAAAATTGAGAAATTAATAGTCAAGAACCAATGAACGTATTTACGTATCCAAGGGAGTATAATGGGTATTCCTTCTGGAATACCCGGGCCATGTTTCTTCTGAAACATTAACTCCCCAAAAATAGTGGATTGGATTACTAAGCGTTGAAGCGTTAACCGTACATAATCCAAACCACGCTCTCACTACCATGTAACGAACATAGATCGCCCCAGAAGTGCAATGGCGACCTAAGTCCGCACTCATAGAGAGAGGAGGGTGTGACAGTACCTACCATATGAGATACAACTCGTACTTACTTACGTACTTACTTTTTTACGTACTTACTTACTTGTAAGAGATACAAGCAATAGGTTCATTTTCTACAATAAATTCGCTAACATAAAAGTTTGAGGGCAGATGCTCCTGCAGAGGAACAGAGGGTAATAGAGACACTCGTGAGGGAAAAATTTTTGAAACAATATCGTACGCACCAACAATTTTTAAATGATAGGAGATAATGAGTTCCTTCTTCTCCAGCAGAATTCGCCCTCGGAATACAGACCTTCTCTGGTCGACCTATAGCAATCCCTTTCTCATACTGAAGAAAAACTGCCCCCAACCCAGACTGTTGGCATCTGTTATCAATTCAGTGGGACGCTCAGTATAAAATATTGCTAAAACTGGTCGTTTGGTTAAATGCTGAACAAAATATTGCCTAGCAGCTTCCTGCTCAGCGCCCCAAATAAAGGAGTCACCAAAAAAATGTTCCCTAAATATTTTCCCTAGTAAGGAAGGAACGTTAGTATATCCAAAGCCTCATTGAGGGAGCTTGTTTTCACTTTGGAAGGTTTTCTACATTATAAGCTTTGCAATGTTGTCAAGGGGGTTCTGAAGGTTTGATATCTGAACAAATACTCCCACTTTCTACTTAGGCTTTTTTTTTTCTTTGTCGACTTTTTCTATCACTAATTATTATGCATGTAGCGAAATTCTGCTAAAGCATTTGTCAATTATCATATCTAATGGAGATGCGTGCTTGAAAGTTTTTTTTTCCATCGCTGTTAATTTGATGAATTCCACGATCTTATAATTGAAAAAATATGGCAACAAAAAAACTCAATGATGGCAACCTTTGTCTTTTCATTCTGAATAAATCCCAGTTTTCAGATTGAGAAAAGGTTTTGTGGAAACTGAAAAAAATTGGAACAACTTTTGGTGTGACGACTGCACCATCTCTTATCTGCGAATCACACTAGAGGCCCGTCCCCTTCAGCCTTAAATGCTCTACAATATTGCCTTGCAGCTTCCTGCTCAGGGCCCCAAATAAAGGGAACACTCTGCTTAGTCAAAGATGTAATACAAGACATCATGCAGAAAACTCTGGTATGAAGTTACGGAAGAAACTGGCAAGACCCATAAACTGAATACTTGTTTGACATTGGTAGGTATTGGAGATTCAACAACGGCTCGTACTTTACCCTCGCCCGGTTGGATTCCATCACCCAAGACCTCTCTTCCAAGATATTCCACAGAACTTTGGAGAAACCTACATTTTTTCATGTTCATAGAGAAACCAGCAGACTGAAGAGCATCTAACACTACCTTTAAATTTTCCAATCCTTCCTCAACTGTCTTGCAATGAGAGCATCATTGATATAAACCAGAGCCACAGAATGATGAAGATGATCTAGTGCCTTATTGATACATTGCTGAAAAACTGGGGGAGCATTTGCCAGACCCATTGGCATGCGCAACAACTCGCAGTGACCTTCTGGTGTGATAAAGGCAGTCTATTCAATTGAAGACTCATGAACTGGAATTTGATAGAAACCTGATGACATATCAAGATGTAAACAGCTTGCCTTTGCCCAAGCAATCCAGCATGTCATATCAATGGAATAGCATACGAATTTTTCGCTGTGTGACGGTGCAATTTATGAAAATCTACCACCATGCGATAACTGGGAGCCTTTTTCACCAAAAGAATTGGACTGGCAAATGGAAACTGGCTCTCTCTAATAATATTATTATCAAGAAGATCAGAAATGATCCCACGAACAGCCATTTTCTCATCAATAGATAAGATGTAGTGGGGCCGATTCCCTATAACATTTTTCTTCAAACGGATGACTAATTCACCTGTGGTAACTTTTGATACACGATTACCAGTTGTGATCATGTCCTTATAATTTTTTAAGAGAGTCCGCACACTGAACTAGGAACTAAGATTGGCTTATATTGAGTAGGCTGTACACAAAGAGTGAAGATAGGAACACAAAATGGATAGAAACTTGAAAATCAATAAATTGCAATACCTGGCAACTTGGCATCAATCTACATTTAATTACCAACTTCCATGATATTTCTATTAATTTTCCTAACACTATAAACAAATGCGAAAAATCCTTTTTTTCAAAAACCTTATTTTGTCCCAAGGTACGAACTAGGTGTGTACCTTGGGACGCCTACATAGGTCTGTACCTTGGGACATAAGAGGAAATCCATAGAAACAAAATCTATAAATGTTTCAAATATATAATTGCTTTTTACAACAACAATAAAATGGGTCAAAATCATCTCTTTCACCTTCATTAAGGTAAAATGAAGGAACAAGGACTGGAAAATATAAAATCCAACCATTCTTCTTCATTCATTAAGGTGGGAGTGGGTGCTTACAGCTTAAGTAGAATATCTTTCTAGAAGATCTCTCTTTCGGCCTTCTGCTGATCGTGGCATCTGGAAAGAGATGAATAATTCGATTAAAATTACTATATTTGAAGAATTATCCTATCAAACTTTGAAAAGGTAGTGTCCAATTGTACGATAATCGATTTGTCCCAAGGTACAAACTGATGGAGAGATATAGTCATGAAAACGTAAAGGCCCTTTTACACGAGCGATTTTTTCCGGCAATAATTGCAGAAAAAAGTATAGCGCAACTATTTCAAAAAAGTTGGACAACTATTCTCTCCTCGAAAAAGTTGCCGAAGATTGCAGGCAATTAATTGACGGGAGTTGTACAACATTTCAGGCCCACGAGCCCTCTCGGCAACTGTTGCATCGTGTTGAAATGAAGTCCAAGGGGTTTGGAAAATTATTGCACTATAGCGGCAAATTTTCGGCCTTGGGTCGGGAGAGGGAACGAAACAGCCAATCACATTGAGAGTTTTTTGTGCAGTATGGCCTTATGAGCAAATATTGACGTGAAACTGCACTGATGGGGTGCAGCATTGCCTCATGGGAGAATTTTAACGTAGGAAAGATAGGAGTTTATTTGTGCAGCATGGCCTTATGAGCAAATATTGACGTGAAACTGCACTGGTGGGGTGCAGCATTGCCCCATGAGAGAATTTTAACGTAGCAAAGATAGGAGTTTATTTGTGCAGCATGGCCTTATGAGCAAATATTGACGTGAAAGAATTTCAGAGGTGAGAGCCAACCCACATTCTCTCTGGCTCAGAAACTGGCGCTGCCGAATTCCCCTCTTTTTCCTTTGGTTGGCAGCAGCAGCGACGACCACCTCTTCACCGTCCATGGCGCAAACTGTTGTCGCCCGTGTAAACGAAACAATTGAGCAATTTCTATTGCTCAACTTTATTGGTGCAACACAGTGCAATTAATTCCTTGCAACATCTTGACGCAACACGAGGCAATTTTATTGCTTTGTGTTGCGTACAACTTTTCTAGTGCAATTTTTTTGGAGTTGCGCAACTTTTGTTGCTCGTGTAATCGGCCCTTAAGGAACCTTAAACCAAACTTCAAATTATGTAGTTCAATCGAAATCAACGAAAACAATTGACTTATCTGTACGCAGAAAGACAATTAAGTACGCCAGAACGAATCTTCGCCAAGGCACAAATGACACTAATCCTTATAACGAGGTAAGGTGGGTGAAATTGAAAAATGTGAATCACACAAAAAGTCACTACCCTCTGGCTGTGGAATGGTGCCCTAGCTCGAACATTTCCCTCTTTCTTTCTAATAGATCTCATCATTGTCCCAAGGTACCTACACTACTTCCCCTATGATAATGAAACAATATTATGAGTATTAATTGTTTCAGGAATCCGAATCTTCGATGATCCCTTTTACTTGGGAAGTTAAGAAGACGGACTTGCAGCTCAGCACGGGCCAGTACCTCCTTTCTCCAAACATCACAACGTGGAAAGGGAAATCAAAGGAGACCTGGCAAGTCAGAATCTACCCAAACGGATTTTCGCCTGACTATAGCGATCACGTCTCTTTATTTCTAGCTCATAGAGGTGACAATAAAGTTAAATCCAAATGGACTTTGTCGATTGTCAACAACGATGTCACAAAAACTGAATCAAGATCAGGAACAAGCAATTTCGAATATGACTTGAATGGTTTTGGCTCCGAGTCGTTCATTAAGAAAACACTCCTCTATGATCCAGCTAAAGGCTTTTTAGTCGATGATAAAATCAAAATCAGTGTGGAACTCCCATCTGACACTGTTATGCTTCCTTTTCCACAACCTGTCAACGCTCTCAGTCCAACGTCAGCATCAATAAATGCTACACTTCAAAATCTATACAGGGAATTCAAAGTGAAAACACCCAATGGCTTAGAATTTTCAATAAATCACATAATGTCATTCGAGTCTATAGAAAAACTGATGACAAGTTTAGTTCAGCTTAGTTGTAAATCATCTAATTAAAATCCTGTGGCATCAGATAACAAACAGATTAAAAAAATTTTAATCTGTTTGTTATCTGATGCCACAGGAAAATTTAATTTCATGTTCTTCCAGGCCATATGGAGGCAGTACCCACGTTGATTTCGTAATCCTAGATGTTAAATTTTTATTAGAAAACTTGTAGTAGGTACAAATAATGAAGGTGATATTATGCAGGCAGGTACCTACATAGTTTGTTTCTCATAGCTATAGTAGGACTTTCTGCTACTTAATTTTGCAGTCGTTTATACCATTGTTTTCTTCTTTTTTATTAAAATCTCCCTCTCTTTTGGTTTATTATTTCCAGTAATAAGCCTATGTGATCGTACAGCAAAAAATTTTTATAACCCCCCCTCAAACTTTGTCACTTTACGTTTCAAGGTGCGTAGAATCCAAATTTGAAATGTCCGTTCGCCGTCCGGGCCATAAAAGACCTTAGAATTGACTTTCGCACATAGACTTCACTTGGGGTCTAGTTGGTCCTAACTTCTCGCCAGCTCGATCGCCTACTCCCAAGGGTGCTATGAGCCAAAAATAGGTGAAAAAGTGTCTTTTTTTTGTATATTTCGTATAGAAATTGGAGATTTATGAGTGAAAAGAAAATGTTAGCTATTATTTTATGAAAAAAAAAAAAAAAAAGTATTCTAAATGATACTCTTCTATTCAAAAAGAGATTTTGGATTTCAGGCTATTTTTTGCAATTTTATAGATTTTTTAAAACAAAATTTAATGAAGTTCAAGTTTTTAGCATAATTTCGTACATAAATAGTTGAATGTTCCATTTCATAGTTGATAAATTTTATTTGACCAATCTTATGCTAAAAAATATCAATTCAACGATTCTTAGCCATTTTCAGTGATTTTGTCAGCACATTTTTTGAAATTTGACCAATCAAATGATATCAATATAAAGTATAGGTAACACTTTTATGTGTTGGAAAGATGACTTGGTAATAAATTGTTATGTTTATCAACTACGAGTATATTAAAAAGCGTGAAATTGTGAGATTCCGCTGCTGTAATGGATTGAACCCATTTGTGAGGTCCGAAGCTCCGAGTTCCGATACTAAATATACTATAAGCGGCGTTTAATAATTATGGACCAGAGATCTACGAAGAAGGGCTGTCTAATACATAAATAATAAACCTTTGTGTAATAATTTGCAGCGTTTTTTATTGTGTGTACCTCTTTTATTTCTTTACCTTTCAAACTTATCATTCTCTATGGACAATTGTCGAAGTAGGTAACTACCTGTATTTTTTAACAGTCAATGATGGCTTTCCACAAGTAAGTTTTGATAGCATTCGAAAATCGAATGAGAAGAAATTCATGTGAAAAAATATAAATTTACTATCAGAAACACAATTTAAGGTCAGAAGGAAATAAGATAGTCGATACCTAAGTGGAAAGAATTACATAGGTAGGTACCTACTAATTTTTCAGGTAATTTCAAAAGTGCCGTGCTTCATATGCATAAGTGTGGTAGAGGCGGAAGTTTTGAATTCCTGTATTATTACATTACATTAAGTACCTACTGTATATTATTTATGAATTCTTATTCATTATCTTGAATTTATCAATTCCTATCCTTCGGGATACATGTTAGAGGTTGACACTCACCTGTTGGGGAGATGTGAGGAACCATGAAAGGGATCACTTCTCGGGGTGGTAAACGAAGGTAGCACTCAAAATTACGGGGGTATGTGCATGGGAGGCACATTCAAAACTTCAAGCGTGCTTCAAAAGATGCCCGTCTCAGTACCAGTGGCAACTCCATGACAGGATGAAAAGGCTGGCCAACCTCACAGGGGAAAAGATCCCACCATCTCTAATTGGGAGCCTAGGATACCAGTTAATTTCAAATAGCCATACCGCCCACCTAGGAATATTTCCGTTTTCCTAACAGACACGAGCTTGAGACATGTCTGGATACATCAAATCAAATCAAATATTTTTTATTGTAGGGCCCAAAATGGGAATAACAATAGTCAAAAATACATAAGTAGGTACATCATTAACAAGATAATACTACACAGAAAATAAAAAATATATAGGTAATTATTTAACTAACAGAAACTGTCAACAAGTCAATATAATAACAAAACTGGCATAAAAAACATACAAAAGCAACAGTAATACATTTTCTTCTGCAATGGAATCACCCAATGGAGGTACTCATCCAGCAATAAACTAAACTAAACTAAAATTAAGCATCATCGAGTACTGATATTCCTCGGATGCTCGTCAATAAAATTTAAATTAAAAAACTCAGCTACGTCATAAAGTTCGGCTTCAACCAGGATACATTTTAATTTTCTCAAGAAAGCCTTGTCCGGCAATTCTTTTAAGGCGTAAATGAATGACAATATATAAAATTAAAGAAACATAAAATATGTAGAATGAATAATTGAGAAGCAATAGGTTTGTTTGCTGAGGCGATTGGTAGTGACTTGCAAATCATTTCAAACTGATTGGAGACTGCGCAAGTGCGCGACTTCAGCCAACTTTCAAATTGATTTCAAACCGGTTGGGGATTGGAGTCTGTGCGAACGGTTCTGACGGTTTTGTAAACATGGAGCAACCTTCAGAGTGAAAAAAACAACAGACCACCGCTTTGGCGCTTTCCATACTTTATTTTCCGCCCTTTCTACATTGTGCTCCCATTCATTGGTTAGGTATTTAAAATTTACTGTTATAATTTGTACTGTTGTATTTAACTTGTAGGTTAACCTACTAATCAAAGACACCTTTAAGAACATTGGGTAAAAAAATCTTGTAATTGTACACAGAAACTGTTGGGAATTATCAATAGAACCAATCTGCTTGGTATTGAAAGAAATCACTAATTCAAGCCACAAAACATCATAAATTCGTTTTTTCGAAATCAATTTTTTGACCCAATATTCAACAACCACATTTTTTGTTGTACCTGTGATTGACACCCTATGATTTACACAGCAGTTCTTCTGCAATAAATGATTCTTTGTATCAACAAAACATTTTATTTCAACATTTTACAAATAAAATGAGCATTTGAACTTGGTTTTATTAATCTAAATATAAAATTAATATGAGTATTCATAAAGACAAATTTGAAAATATCACATGATGTTTCATCATAAAATAGGTACCTACAACGTTTTCTTGATAGTTACCATAGGCACAATACGATTCTAATGGTAAACTAACAGCTTGTGAGTTGCTATGTATTTATATAAATATAAAAAATAAATAATGAATCTCTAGATTTGTAGAGATCCATATTGACAGCACCGTCAATCACTGAGGGGAGCTTTGGGAACTAGTAATTGGTATTTGCATTTTCACACGACATCTTTGATTATTTCCAAAACATTATAGCATAAATGCAAGCTGCACAAAAAACTAATTGAGAAAAACCATGGAAACAATCGAATTTGAAAATGTGGAGGGCATGGTGGGGCAGAATAAAACTCGTACCTCCTTAGCAAAATCACAAGAAACAACACCAAAGAAATTGCAACACGAGGTTCTGTTGGATTTAGTGACGTTCCGATACTATCGATATTTACTGATATCGGTACTTTCCTTTCGATATTTCTATCGATATCAGCCTTTCGATATTTTACAGTATCGAAACAAAAGAAGTGATATCGGATCGAATCACTGATATATGTAATATAGGGCTGTGGAAATTTTAGCGTTGAAGAGGTGAAGGGAATAAGTGGAAGCAGAACCCTTGTAAGGTGACAAACCTCAGGAGGAAACAGGATAGAGGGACGTGGGCCACGGATGATAGAGCCACGACCACGGCAAATATTCAATTTCAAAAATGTTTGTTTTCTTTTTACATGGAAGAATATAACAATATATGCACATTTTTCAATTTACGTAAATAAAATATAATGAAAATAAATTTAATATTGTTACCTAGTAGATATAAATTTAATATTGTTAGTTGATAGGTTGTGTCAGTTTTTTTTAAATTTCTGAGTTAAATAAGTCAAAGTTTAAATATATGTAATAAAAAGCTAATATAAAATAAAGTTGATGAAGCTATGATTTCCGTGCCTTTTCCAGCATGAAATTGAAAAAAAAACCCCATTACTTGGTCATTGATATCGAATGATCCGATACTAATGGTATCGATATTTTTTATTCAATAATATCGAAATATCGATACTTTTTTCGATATTGTACCGATATCAAATATCGAATCAAAACCAGTATCGGAACGTCACTAGTTGGGTTACCTTCTCCAGATTTCACAAAAACCGGCCTTTCTACTTCACTGAGAAGGTATGTTGCCTCAAAATTCAAATGGATCAAGCCCGTAAAACACTTTTAAATGTCTTATTAATTAAACTTCTTGGTGAGATGTCGATCACTCCGCCCTACATGTGCATCATTATAAATATGTTTGGTTTTAAATGTTTTGCTCTCTCTAAAATACTTTTATTCATTTATATACTTACACACTTACAGTTGTTTGTTTTTCTACTTTTAAATTGAGTAAGTCAAGGTGATGGTTTTTGAGGGTTGAGAATGTTTGAAGGCTTCTCAAATCATATAGTTTATTGCTGAGCACTTTCGCCTTGTACTGGCCTCAGCAGAGCTTGCAGTTAATTGTTAGGTGCTTAATTCCTTCATTTTTGGGTCCTCTTCACCATCTTAGAAGATACCTTCAAAGTTTATATATTTCGTCAATTTGTAGGAGGGGGATTATATGTGAAAATCTGGTGGTTGGATCACGCATTGTCTGGTGGTAATCTCTACTGTGTTCTTATACGTATAAGGTCGTCTTTCTTGTCAATTTGCATTGTTAAATTGAGAAATAATGAAAAAACGCTGCAAATTATTACACAAAGGTTTACTATTTATGTATTACACAGCCCTTCTACGAAGATCTCTGGCCATAATTATTAAACGCCGCTTATAGTATATTTAGTATCGGAACTCGGAGCTTCGGACCTCACAAATGGGTTCAATCCATTACAGCAGCGGAATCTCACAATTTTACGCTTTTTAATATAGTTGATAAACATAACAATTTATTACCAAGTCATCTTTCCAACACATAAAAGTGTTACCTATACTGTAGGTATACCTATTGATATAATTTAATTGGTCAAATTTCAAAAAATATGATGACAAAATCACTGAAAATGGCTAAGAATCGTTAAATTGATATTTTTTTGCATACGATTGGTCAAATAAAGTTTATCAACTATGAAATAGAACATTCAACAATTTATGTACGAAATTATGCTAAAAACTTGAACTTCATTAAATTTTGTTTTAAAAAATCTATAAAATTGCAAAAAATAGCCTAAAATCCAAAATCTCTTTTTGAATAGAAGAGTATCATTTAGAATACTTTTTTCCATAAAATTAATAGCTAACATTTTCTTTTCACTCATAAATCTCCAATTTCTATACAACTTGAAATATACAAAAAAAAAAGACACTTTTTCACCTATTTTTGGCTCATAGCACCCATGGGTGTAGAGCGATCGAGCTGGCGAGAAGTTAGGACCAACTAGACCCCAAGTGGAGTCTATGTGCGAAAGAACAGATTTTTTAAGTCAATTCTAAGGCCTTTTATGGCCTATGTGATCGTGTAGCATAAAATTTGTATACCCCCCCCCCCCCCCCCCCCCCCCCCCTCAAACTTTGTCACTTTACGTTTCAAGGTGTGTAGAATTTCAAATTTGAAATGTCCGTCCGCTGTCCGGGCCAAAAAAAAGGCCTAAGAATTGACTTTAAAAACCCGTTCTTTCGCACATAGACTCCATTTGGGGTCTAGTTGGTCCTAACGTTTAACCATCCCGATCGCTTTACTCGCATAGATTCTATGGGCCAAAAACGGGCGAAAAAGTGTCTTTTTCGAGGCTTTGAGTGTTAGACGCACGCCTGGCAGGGGGTCACGGTAGGTGGTGAGGGGGGTGAGCGGGGGAGTGAGTGAGAGGAGGCGCCGCTGCACCTTGTGGTGTCTGGAGTGACTAGGGCGTAGCAGAGGGGTGTAGGAGAATGGATATTTATTACTTTTACGTGTTATACCCATATAATACACCGCGGCACCATGAGGTGGGTACAGCGTTCCTTCGAGGCATGAATATATGTTTTTTTTTCTAGGTCATATTTGTGTGTTAATACCAATGCTTTTCCTACGCATATTTAATAACATATCCTCTCGACTTTTCGTACGTACTTAGATAATGATATTATTAAGGCAATAACTATTTGAATAGATAGGAGCTCAAATCGAGAAATATAAACATGCGTATATAATTATAGAAGTATAGGTTGTGGCAACTCGAAATAGGACACGCCGAGGAGTCTGGACGGGCCTTATGACGTACGCAAGCCAACTAAAACTACGATCATACTCAATTGAAAAAATAATAAACCTTTGTGAAATAATTTGCAGCGTTTTTAATTATTTCTCAATTTAACAATGCAAATTAACCACAAAGACCACCTTATACGTATAAGGACACAGTAGAGATATCTACCACCAGACAATGCGTGATCCAACCACCAGTTTTTCACATATAATCCCCCGCCAACAAATTGACGAACTTGGAAGGTATCTTCTGAGATGGTGAAGAGGAACCAAAAACGAAGGAATTAAGCACCTAACAATTAACTGCAAGCTCTGCTGGGGCCAGTACAAAGCGAAAGCGCTCAGCAATAAACTATATGATTTGAGAAGCCTTCCAAAATTCTCAACCCCCAAAAACCATTACCTTATACGGATAAGGCAACAACCCCTAACCAAAATGAATTTTTTGTTTGTATATTATACATACACACTAAGGGTTTCCATTGTGTATATTGATAATAAAAAAAGTTCCAGTCATGCAGCATGGTCGTATGAGCGAATTTTCATAAATGGTCGTATTACATTTATGTTAAATTCTGTTGAAATTTGAGCACTTTGGGGACAAATAAAAATTTTATTATACATTTTATAGTAAACTAACTTTTTGTCAGTAATATTCCAATGAACAAACAATTTTGTGGATTTTTACAATTTTTTCAAGTGTTCCTATCGATTTTTAGCTTATTTTAATGAAATTTAAGTACATTTTTCTGTACAATTTTGTGCTTAAATTTTTAAATGTCCTAGTTCATGTTCGATTAATTTTTTTCGAGTAGCATTCTGCTAAAAAATAGAAATTTGTTAATTTTTAGCGGGTTTTTGCCTTTTTTAGTGATTTTTCAAGTACATTTTTTGAAATTTGACCAATTTAATGTGCTCAAAAAGTGTTGTCCAACGAACTCATCCTTTCTTTTGAAATGCTTGATTTTTTGGCGAAAGAACGAAGTTTTTATCTCAATTCTATCGAGAGTTATCGTCTGGAATGACACATACATATATATACATATACATATATATATAACCTTACCTTCAGGCGAGAAATGGGCAGAAAATTTAGCTTCATCTTCCAGGAGCATATGG
The DNA here is from genome assembly GCA_030762985.1 of Adelphocoris suturalis. NCBI lineage: Eukaryota > Metazoa > Arthropoda > Insecta > Hemiptera > Miridae > Adelphocoris > Adelphocoris suturalis. The sequence goes on along the minus strand of CM061050.1, from coordinate 51,449,088 downwards.
AACTTTTAATTTAATATTAAATGCCCCCTGTGCGCCTTAATGCATGGTAACTTCACTTCTTGGAGTAAATTCTGTTTGCAGTATTATGTACAGAACCGGATTTAATTAATTATGAGTCGGAGCACGATGCAAAACTTATATTATATATCCCTTTTCTCTAATCATTATAACTATAACATGCCATGTTGCCAATGTTACCAACATCACACTCCTTCCCCCTTCATATGAACAAATTCAATGTAGGTACCTTCTTGTTTGGAGTTCTTACTCAACAATTCTATCAAAGCATCTACTTAATCAAGGGACAGCAATTCTATCAAAGCATCTACTTAATCAAGGGACCCCCTGACGTTTGAACAAATAAGGCTAAAATTTTACAAAATAGACAACAAAAATTAACAAATTTGGTTCAAAACAGATACACAAACTTCGGTTTTTTTGTCTAAACATCACAGAGTCAACCCATTTGGCTCTATTCTGATATGCTGAGGTCACAGAGGTTAGCTTGATCCTTTAGTAGGTTGGAATTCACCAGATTTTCTATACTCGATTTTCAATAAACCCCTGCCGGCCTGAGCTATGCTTCCCAATGGTTTCAAAATCAGCTCAAGCTGCTGAATCAGTGAGATTTTTGCAACCACTTTATTTGAAAAGACCAGCTGATTATTTTGCGACCCATCCCGTCAAGTTCGGTCCAGCCATTCTCGAGTTAAAGACCCCCGCAAACTAATCGATTCCTCAACAGAGTTTGAACACATGCCTGTAACCCCCCCCCCCCCTTCCCAGGATGTAAGGAACTTTACCCAACAACGAAATCACTAATTGGTAACTTTTGTCATATTTAACCTTCACAACTGAACTTTGAAACGAATTTAATTCAGGTACTGTGGGTAACAAAATTTTCTCAGAAGTTAATAGTTGTTGTCCCATTAAAACTTCAATGGTGATACTTTCAAGGCAATCTCATCAAGACTGCTAGGTATTGCTGGCTATATATATATCAGGGGTGCCCACAGGGGGGGGGGGGTCACCACGCAAACTGCGTCGTTAAATTTGGGGGGGGGGGGGGGGTGTTTTTTTTTTAACAAGCACCTACTACCTACGTTTTAAACAGCATGGTTCTAGGATTGGCTATACAGGGATACTTCCATAAGAGAAGTTCAATCTGAATTTGGACAATGTTTCATGCAAATATTACTGATTTTTACAACTAGCGAACGGCATTATTTCGATTTTTGACTGGTTTTTCATCTTTGAAATTTTTGAAAACTTGATACATATTCTTATAGGAAACTTTACGCTGATTCCGAATATACCACATGTTAGTATGCTGAAAAAATTATTTCGCACAACAAATCGCAAAAAACAGGCTATTTTGAAAATTTTGACTACATTTTTGAAAATTTCAACCCGAAGATGTAATCCGATCATGCTGGCCAACGAACTTGAACTTTCGTTTTGTGTCCTTAACATTTTAAAATTAGTTTGAAGTTTCTAGCACAATTCTACGGACAGTTATCGTCTGGGATGACACATACATACATATATAATATAAATATAATAATAAATATATTTATTGCCACAAAACTTTTACGTTGGATACAAACACACATATACAAATACACGTTTGGTTATTATAATATAGCATCATCAATTAGTTCAATTTAACTTAATTGTGGACGTAACCGCGTAGCATAGCTAGTGTGCGGTCCGTTCTTGGCTAGCCGTAAGTAATTTTAATGTTTTTTATTCCTCATTCCTTGTGGTGTATTAGTTCTTAGGTGGTTCAGGTGGAGAAGTAGATTGAGTTCTATCTGGTATAATAGGAAGTAATTAGTTTAGAGTGAAATAGGTCTTCTCTCATATTCAAGAAGTGGCGATTAATGTTTTTAGATATGATATGCAGGTTTAATTTGTAATTGTGCTGATTTTGGTAGAGATTAAAGAAATTGTTAATAACAATACATATTTTATAAAATGGGGCTGACATTGTGAAGGTCTTCTTTACAAGTGGGATATGTATTCTGTGGGGTAGTCCCCTAGTGTACCTTATATTTTGGGCTAAAATGGATTTCCTTTTACATGCATACATAATTAGGTTTTTAGCATATAGCTGGTAAATGCTTAAAACTTGACATTTTTGGAATAAGTTTTCTGTAGGGTAAGTTAATGATAGTTTAAATGTTAATTTTAATATTCTTTTTTGTATCATATAAATTGGTTTTATCACAGATCTGTATGTACCAGCCCAACTGATGATGCCAAATTGCATCACTGATTGGACTAGGGCCATGTATATCATTCGTTTTAGTTTTTCTGACAGGAACCTTAAGTTATACATATAGTACACGCACTTCCTTAATTTATTATTAACATATTTCGCATGGGGTTTCCATGACATTCTACAGACATGACATATACATACATACATACATACATAAAGAAATGCGTTAAACTTCAGAATATGATTCAGAATAGCCTGAAACGGATTTCTGCATAAATTTTTTTTCAAAAATTCACATTCTACAAATTTTGAGGCGAGAGCAATAGCTTAATTTTCTTCAAAAATTCGCTAAAAATAAGGTGATCTTTCTAAATCTAATATCACTGGATTAGGGCTGTTCCTTAGGGCTGTTCGACTGTATATCCGCTGAATCAGTCTGAATTTCCAAGAAGGCAGTGGGAACAACCAGGGGACTGTGAAATGCCATCTCCTCTTCTTTGTCAACAGGCTCCATCTTGATCTCCCCATCTGGATCATGATCTAAATAAAGACATGTAATTCTCATAAGTTTGCAAGTGTGTAATGCTTATGTATTACTCATAAGTTTGCATATGTAATACTCATCAGTTTGCAAGTATGTAATGCTGATGTAATACTGATAAGTTTGCGAAAAACCAGCGGGGATTTTGAATATGCAGCAAAGCGGCCCACACTATGATCCCTAACCATATTTACCTGATTCATTTATTTTTCAATAAAGTATTTTGAGGAGTTTCAAATTTCATTGTGGAAGGCGTTGAATGGAGGCAGTAAGTAATACCGATAAAGGACCATGTTTTCATTACTTTCATATGATTTTTGTGATTGAGTTTTGTTTGATCCAGAATTTGGTTCAGTTATGCAACAAACCTTGGGAGTTAGAAATTCATGATCGATTATGGTGAATGGAGGGGTTAATTCCGATAAATCACGATATTCTACTTTTCCTAATTTTTGTTTGTTCAATAATCTTATGGATTGGATATGAGTCAAATCAGAGATTCCAGTTTATAGAATGACGGTGAGGAAAATGAGATGTACTATTTAGTTCATTTTAAAGAGACTTTTGAGATTTGTTTTCAAGGGAGAGGATATACTTTTCTATTTCTAGACTAGTTAAAGTAAAGCAAGGATAACTTAGATTTACTACTACAAACCAGACGTGGAGATGTTCCTGTAATGTACGCATCACTTAACAACATTGTCTAGTAAGTTTACTTGGTTTAAAGAGTTGAGGCAAGGTATTGCAACCAGCCGTAAAGGGCCGATTACACGAGCAACAAAAGTTGCGCAACTCCAAAAAAATTGCACTAGAAAAGTTGTACACAACACGAAGCAATAAAATTGCCTCGTGTTGCGTCAAGATGTTGCAAGGAATTAATTGCACTGTGTTGCACCAAAAAGTTGAGCAATAGAAATTGCTCAATTTTTTCGTTTACACGAGCGACAACAGTTCGCGCCATGGACGGTGAAGAGGTGGTCGTCGTTGCTGCTGTGGTCGTCGTCGCTGCTGCTGCCAACCAAAGGAAAAAGAGGGGAATTTGGCAGCGCCAGTTTCTGAGCCAGAGAGAATGTGGGTTGGCTCTCACCTCTGAAATTCTTTCACGTCAATATTTGCTCATAAGGCCATGCTGCACAAATAAACTCCTATCTTTGCTACGTTAAAATTCTCTCATGGGGCAATGCTGCACCCCACCAGTGCAGTTTCACGTCAATATTTGCTCATAAGGCCATGCTGCACATATAAACTCCTATCTTTCCTACGTTAAAATTCTCTCATGAGGCAATGCTGCACCCCATCAGTGCAGTTTCACGTCAGTATTCGCTCATAAGGCCATGCTGCACACAAACTTCTATCTTTCCTATGTTAAAATTCTCTCATGAGGCACTGCTGCGCCCCATCAGTGCAGTTTCACGTCAGTATTCGCTCATAAGGCCATGCTGCACCCCATCAGTGCAGTTTCACGTCAATATTTGCTCATAAGGCCATGCTGCACAAATAAACTCCTATCTTTCATACGTTAAAATTCTCTCATGAGGCAATGCTGCACCCCATCAGTGCAGTTTCACGTCAATATTTGCTCATAAGGCCATACTGCACAAATAAACTCTCAATGTGATTGGCTGTTTCGTTCCCTCTCCCGACCCAAGGCCGAAAAATTGCCGCAATAGTGCAATAATTTTCCAAACCCCTTGGACTTGATTTCAACACGATTCAACAGTTGCCGAGAGGGCTCGTGGGCCTGAAAATTGTACAACTCCCGTCAATTAATTGCGTGCAATCTTCGGGAATTTTTTCGAGGAGAGAATAGTTGTCCAACTTTTTTGGAATAGTTGTGCAATACTATGTTCTGCAATTATTGCCGGAAAAAATCGCTTGTGTAAACGGGCCTTAAAACTCATGACTACTTGAGTTTAGTCGCTAACATTAATTCAGTTTTACATTTTAAGCGAAACTGAACAAAAATTGTCTAATCAGAATTAATCATTAGTGCAAGGCCCTGCCTCCTTTACGTGTTTAGGATGTTTGGAAAGTAACGTTTGCAACACCTGCAATTTTCTCAGAGTTCAGAACAATTATATTTTAAAGGTGGGGTTGAGGGGTGGGGGATGAGGTAGATATCCCCATAGTGGGCTACTTCTAGATGGGCATTATGACCAGTAAAGGACCTGTTACCTGAAGTGGGGCATGTTGACTCGTTGGGGCTCATTACCTTGTTTTGTTCCTATTCAGCTTTTCTAATGTACTGAACTTTTAAACGGGGCCTCTCTGGGAATGGTAGAGCATAATTACAACTTGCGATACCACTTTAATAAAGTACAAGTTGAAACTTCATTGTTGAAATTGGAATTGAAGCTTTTCCGGTACTGCTGGATAAAAAAGACAAAGTATAGAGCCTTACACAGCACAATGTGCTACGTAATGACCATAAAATGCCAAAATAAAATCCAATGTCTGTTTGTCCGGGCATCAGGGCCGAAAGGCTGCAAAAATTTTCATGAGGATTAGCGCAAATTGACGAGTAAGTTCCTCAGGTCAACTTCGGATATATTACAATCATCTATCATGATCACTTCTGCAGCTAATTTCCATGTTTTTCATCCTATGAAGCTGTAATTTGTCTTGTAGACTCTGAAGGACCTCCACGATGCCAAGGGCTGGGATCAGCTGAGTGGCTCCTAAAGCAACTCTTTAAGCAATTAATTATGCTACATTCTATGCTGCAATTTGGAATGTAGCCAACGTACCTAGTTACGTAACACAGCCTGGATATTGTTATTTCATCAGTCTAAGCACCAACTAATCCGTACATGTGGGTCCCTGCAACGCATGGGTAACCGTATATTTTACTATACATTTGACATTCTTCTCATAGGTACTATTGTAGTTTGAATGATACGCCCAAGTTCGAAAGCCCAGCCTTATGACACCATAATTTTTTACCAATTGAAAATTTTACACCCTGAATTTTGAAATTTCCAAAAGTAAGCTAATATGTGAATCTGGGACTTTATAAGAGTGTCTCAGGCACTTTGACCTCAAGAATCGTTTGAAAAAATTTCACATTTCGCAAAAGAGTTTCATTTAGGTCTTAATGGTGCGTCAAAGCTGGGAAGACGATTTAACAATTGAAAAGGCTATAGGTTGTTTCTGGATTTTTGAAAAGCCCGTTAGAAATTCTCAACGGTATAAGAACGTGGGCGGCTAGATGGTGCCTAAAATTGTCACCGAAATATGAGTAGGCACATTTTCCAATAAATACCTACTATTCCTCCCGAGAGAGTACAGGGGAATGATCTAAACTTTTCCTGCTGTGCACGCCCCTACCGAGCTAAATCGTAACTACATTCCCTTGTAGTCTTTTCATACAAATAGGTTCCGTTGAATGAATTTGCGCCTCAATTTTCATTATTCTCTCTGCTGCTAAAATATAAATTATTTGGACAAATAGATCAGCATGATTTGTATAGTTCCGAGGTCTGCATGCCCGCATCTCCAAAATAACAAAACATCAAGCAGTCAATACTTTAGTAAAATACAGATTAGTTAGACGAATAGATCAAAATGACGTTTTAAAGTATGATTTTAAACATTTATAATAATGTTTAAAAATATGTTTTGGAGTATGAATTCAAATGCAAAAAAAAAAAAAAAAAAAAAAAAGCCACAGTTCCTTTGAGCCTGGCGGCTAAAATTAAAAAACATGAATATGCTTTAGCCGTACACGACTCACTCCTCGTCGATTCTCTGAACCCGACCCCCCATTGGCCTCTGAACTCTGTTTATCATTCTGCCATCAATCCTAAAACATGGAATCATGTTTTAGCTCCTCGCTCTCACTTTATTATAGAAATGATCACGACCATTGAGCTCTTGTGAGATGATGATCTCCTAATAGAAACTCGCGAGTAAACATTCACTTTATTGTAGAAAGAGGCTAAAGAGGCTACATACGAAATTACAGCTTCCTATAGTGTAAAGTATAGAAATTACCTATTAAAATAATTTAACCACCGCTTCACAAATCTAACAGTTCTCGCAATATTCGGATCACCTGCTATGAATCACATTATCGAAACACCAGCTCAATGAAATCATCAGAAATTAACAAGCGGTTGCAATCATGTTCACAATACCAATAATTGAGAATGATCACCTGTGTGTAAACAATTATTCATATAACCATGCTCATAACTCAGCTTGTTGGCCACGCACTTCGCAGTAGTTAATATAGTATGGTTGGATAAATCGAGAGCTTTCGAACGAATGGTCAACGAATTTTGTGGGATGAAAAACGACGAAGTATCATATCCCTAGCAACGACTCGGTTGTAAGCGGAAATCATTACAATTATGGGCGCTACTTTCGTTGCACTCTCGTGGGACATTTTTCGGTAGTTAGGTCACGGCTAAAGCATATTCATGCTAAAATAATAATAATAGTAATATAATAACAATCCCGAGCTTGGGATCGAATTTTGGGTCCCTTAACTTAGGGGACTGATACGCTATCCATTACTCCAAGGAGGACCTTAGTAACCAACGAATAATCATAGAACTTAGCTATCCGTAAAAGAGCTTATATGTATTTCCATTGCCAGTTGACGCTAGTTCGAATTCAGGTCGGCATGGGCGCGCACAGTGGGACATGTTGTGTACCTATTGTCTGGTATGATCTAATCTCTCATCGGTTTACTAGGTAAACATCTAATCTGTTGAAGCTTTCAGGTACTTCATACCAGAGGTTTTACCTGAGTATTCATAATATACCCATTCGATGCATGAGGGGTTACGATTTCATAACACTTTAACTTTTGAAGAAGCAACTCGTGCAGTGAGTACCACTTCTAAAATGGTTTTCAAGTGTTTCGTGCCTGGTGGCAGAGGAAACTATGATGAGGGTTCCAAAGTAAGCGTATTTTGCTTCCCTCGGGATGAAGAGTTGAAGAAAACCTGGTCAGGGTGGCCCCCGAAACGGAAATTTTGAATCTCCCTGACATTTCCAAAACCTAACTACAGATTTTCCAAAAGAAAATATATTCAAAACATTTTTTTCCTTTTTCTCGTCATTTTAACGTACCTACCTTTAATGCTTCTAAAACGAAAAACGTATATAATTTAAATAAAATAAAATAAAAAAACAGACTACTTATATGTAGTCTACTTATATTTAACAATTTCATTGCCCTCGAAGTGCTCAAATATCATAACAATTTAACCTAAATATAATACGATAATTTACGAAAATTCACCCATACGATCATGCTGCATGACTTTCTATTTATTTTTTATGGTCTCTGAATTTGTGATCAGAAGCTACTTGTTGAAGTAAAATTTTTAATCATTTGAGATTAATTTTTTTCCCCTTATATGGATCTTAGCTATGGGGACAATTCAAAATTTTCGTCTGACAGCAAAAAATGTTTTTTCACCTACTTACTACCAATCATTGCCAGAGAGAGTATCTTCCTGATTTCCCATCCCACAAAAATCGTTCGTTGGAAAGTTGCTCTGTAAATTTATAACACATGACTCCACATTCCGATGGGCCAATTTCCTCCTCCTTAACCCTCCTGTGAAGTCCTAGCTTATGTATACAAACTAGTTTCGGGACTCTAACTGGATGAATCCACTACTCTGGTGGGCTTTTTCTCCCTAGTTCAATACTCAGTTGATTTTTCTCACAAATGGTTTACTCTAGTTGATGCAGTTACCAGGAAAGGCACATCCATTCCCTTTTAATGTGCGTGTAGCGTTGTTACTTTGGAACAGTTTAACCACAACTCTTCTTAATTGTTTTTTTCATTCGTATAACTCACCAATGAAATAATACGTACCTAGTATGACAAAGTCATAACCTAAAAACGCTTGAAATTATTACACCAAGTTTTCATTAAAAACATTCCAAAACGCTATTTTATTATGCAGGGATAATATTTCCCCAAATCTGTCCGTTCATATCTCATTGGATCAATATGAACTTATTCAACATCTCAAATCGGGAACACATTCTTCTTTTAAGCCTTTTCTCACTAACATTCAGAAAATTCTATTTAAACAAGAATCACAATTTTACGTATTAATAATACCAAAAAATCCTCCAAAAATTCTTCTCATGAACCATTTCCCTCTAAAACTCTGAGAATTCCCTTCAAGCACGAATTATCTTCTTCATAAGCATAATAATTCACAATAAACAGTTTCATGTTTAGCACAACAGGATACCAATTTTAAGTTGCCTATTTCATCATTAAATTGTGGAATTTGGTGCACCAGTGACAACAGTCATTGAAGTAATGAGTTATTGTATCAAGGAGTAAACAAAACGAACCTGTGTGTGATCGTAAGTGTTTTTTAGGAGAATCAAGTTGACTAGCTCGGTAGTCACAGCTATTACAAGCATATGGCCTCTGGCCCGTGAATGCAATGGAAAATAATGCAATATTATGCAAACACAATAGGTAATTTCTGGACTTTGGTGTACCAATGACATCAGTCATTGAAGGAATGTTAGTGTTATTCTATCAAGAAGTAAACAGTACAAACCTGTATGTGATCTCAAGTGATTTTCCAGACAACCAAGGTCACTGGCTCGGTAGTCACAGCTATCACAGGCATAAGGCTTCTCACCTGTCATAGAATGGAAAATTTTGTAATATTGTGCAATCAATAGATAATTTCTGGAATTTCGTGTACCAATAACAACAATTATTAAGGTAATGTTAGTGTTATTCAATCATGAAGTAAACAGTACAAACCCGTATGTGATCTCAAGTGTCTTTTCAGACGACCAAGGTGACTAGCTCGGTAGTCACAGCTACCACAGGCATAGGGCTTCTCACCTGTCAAAGAAATGGAAAACTTTGTAATATTATTCAAACACAATGGGTAATTTCTGAATGAAATGGAAAATAATGCAATATTATGCAAATACAATAGGTTATTTCTGGAATTTGGTGTAACAGTGACAACAGTCATTGAAGTAATGAGTTATTGAATCAAGGAGTAAACAAAACAAACCTTCGTGTGATCGTAAGTGAATTTTAAGAGTATAAAGTCGTCTGGCTCGGTAGTCACAGCTATTACAAGCATAGGGCTTCTCACCTGTCAGAGAAATGGAGAATAATGCAATATAATGCGAACAAAATTGCTAATTTCTGGAATTTGGTGTACCAATGACATCAGTCATTCAAGTAATGTTGATATCATTCTATCAAGAAGTAAACAACACAAACCCGTATGTGATCTCAAGTGTGTTTTCAGATGACCAAGTTGACTGGCTCGGTAGTCACAGCTACCACAGGCATAGGGCTTCTCACCTGTCAAAGAAATGGAAAACTTTGTAATATTATTCAAACACAATGGGTAATTTCTGGAATTCGGAGTTCCAGTGAGAAACCTTATTGAAAAAATGTATTATTAACAATACAAACCCGTCAGAGAGAATAATGCAATATTATGAAAACATAATTGCTAATTTCTGGAATTTGGTGTACCAATGACATCAGTCATTCAAGTAATGTTGATGTTGTTCTATCAAGAAGTTAACAGTACAAACCTGTATGTGATCTCAAGTGATTTTTCAGTTGATCAGGTCGACTGGCTCGGTAGTCACAGCTATCACAGGCATAGGGCTTCTCACCTGTCAGACACAAAAAATTTTGTAATATTATGCAAACACAATGGGTAATTTCTGGATTTGGTGTACCAATGACATCATTCATTGAAGTTATGTTGATGTTATTCTATCAAGAAGTAAACAACACAAACCCGTATGTGATCGTAAGTGATTTTTCAGATTAATAAGCTGACTGGCTCGGTAGTCACAGCTATTACAGGCATATGGCTTCTCACCTGTGAATGAAATGGAAAATAATGTAATATTATGCAAACACAATAGGTAATTTCTGGAATTTGGTGTACCAATGACACCAGTCATTGAAGGAATGTTAGTTTTATTCCATCAAGAAGTAAACAGTACAAACCTGTATGAATTCTCAAGTGATTTTTCAGACAACCAGGGTCACTGGCTCGGTAGTCACAGCTATCACAGGCATAAGGCTTCTCACCTGTCATAGAATGGAAAATTTTGTAATATTGTGCAAACACAATAGCTAATTTCTGGAATTTCGTGTACCAATAACAACAGTTATTAAAGTAATGTTAGTGTTATTCTATCAAGAAGTAAACAGTACAAACCCGTGTGTGATCTCAAGTGTCTTTTCAGACCACCAAGGTGACTGGATCGATAGTCACAGCTATCACAGGCATAAGGCTTCTCACCTGTCAAAGAAATGGAAAACTTTGTAATATTATTTAAACACAATGGGTAATTTCTGGAATTCGGAGTTCCAGTGAGAAACCTTATTGAAAAAATGTATGTGTGTAAAAAATGTAACAACACAAACCCGTATGTGATCGTAAGTGAATTTTCAGATTAATAAGCTGACTGGCTCGGTAGTCACAGCTGTCACAGGCATAGGGCTTCTCACCTGTCAGACACAAAAAATTATGTAATATTATTAAAACACAATGGCTAATTTCTGGATTTGGTGTACCATTGACATAAGTTAAGGGGCGATTTCCTAGCTGCCGAATATCGCTACAATTTTATGCTGCGGTATTCGGCACTGACTGAACACACAGGGCTGGGTACAGTCAGTTTCCTAACTGCCGATTTCGGCAGGGAGTGTACGTCGCAGCGGAATTAGGGACAGGCGACTGCTCCGAGAGCAGTCTGTCCTGCACCACGCTGCATGAAGGAAGTGTTGTAACTACTTGTCCAGTGTGTGTTAATACTATGTTTTTGGATACTATGTCCAATCAAGCAAAGTTTTCGACGTCAGAGGATGAAATATTGATTGAGCTAATTGCTGGTCACGAGTTGTTATGGAATGTTAGTTCTACAGATTTTAAAAACGTCTTGAAAAGAGATAGGATCTGGACAGAAATTGGGGAACTGATGAACAAAACAGGTAAGAGAAAAGTTATTAATTTTATTGATTAATATAAATCACAGTAAATCACTAAATTGATTAATGTAAGTAATGTAAATAGTTTAAATTGAATAATGTAATACCACTGTAAATCACCGAAACTGATGCTGTTACTGAACGAGTTGTAGTCCAAGTACGTACAGTCTTTTAGCGTCTAGCATATTTATTTTTGAAGTACTCAACGAACCGGCTTCTGACTTTAAAGCCCTCAGCTTTTGCGACACCTCCTCTGCTGGCAAGCGGTATCATGTTGTTTACTGGTAGATCGTCTGTTGTGTCCTGTGTATCTAAGGAATTGTTTTCAGCTATGAACTCATCCCTTAGCAAAATGTGCAGGCAGCAACTGACAATGGTAAGGCAGTTTCTGGTTTTGCATTGATGGGTGTAAAAAAAAATGCTGAAAGTATGGCACGTTATACCAAAACAGTTTTCAGATACTCTCCTTGCTTTGCATGAGTTGTAGTTGAAATTTCTTTTTTCTTCATCCACCAAAGTATCCTTCTTAGAAAAGGGTTTCATTAAGTGTTTATCAAGCCGAAACGCTTCATCACCTAACACAACATGAGGAAGTACAATGTTACTTTCAAACAGATACTGAGGCAGAGGGAACGTAACATCTCCATTGTCAATGATTTTCCCCATTTGTGATTTTTTGAATATCCCTGCATCTCCTTCCTTTCCATAAGACCCCACATCAACAGCTAGAAACTTATAATTAGCATCAACTAGGGCCAAAAGGACGATTGAGTAATAATGTTTGTAATTGAAGTACAAACTTCCTGACTTGTCCGGTGCCATAATTCTAACGTGTTTCCCATCTATCGCTCCCACAACATTCGGAAAACGCCATCGAGTCCAGAAATTGTCTGCAATTTTCACCCAGTCTACCTCATGAAGAGATGGAAGGTACAAAGGAACCAGTTTCTCTTTTAGGGCATGTAGTACCTTCGGAAGGGTTACACTTATGTAAGATGATGAAATCCGGTAGGAAAAAGCCAAGGATTTGTAAGATTCTCCAGTTGCCAGATATCTGAAACAAAATGAACATAATATTGTAGACGTGATAGATGTACAGGGTGTTGATTAAATACCTTTGAAGACTTTGGGATATGAATAAATGGGCCAAAATAAGAAGAAAATGATGAATAAATTTTTTTTCAAAAACGCTTTGTTTATTATAAATCCGCCATTTCGTGTTTTTCACGTTTTATTTTTTATTACAAAAACTATTACGCCTACAGACTTGAAACTTTGCATAGGTACACTTTTATACTGTTAAAACTGATTTAGGAAAAAAACAACAAAACAATTCGCTTTCTAATTTCAAAATGGTGGCCATTTTAAATCTTTAACTGGCTGTAGCCCATAAACGGTGAACTTTACAGAAAATTCACACAGATAATATTTTTTATAAAATTTAATTATAAATCTAATTACACCTCGTTTAACGATATCGGTAATCAACAGTTTATCGGCTATAGCCGTTTAAATATTTTAAATGACCACCATTTTGAAATTATTAAGCGAATTTTTTTGTTGATTTTTTCCTTGATAAGTTTTAATAATACAAAAATGTATGTATAATATGAAAAATGTCAATAGTTACAAATAACAAATCATTAGTAATGTCATTATTATGAGGATTTTTCTTTATTAGGCGCACAATGTAAAAACCGATGGAGAAATATTAACGATCATTATAAAAGACAAAGAAAACTCGAAAAATATCCAGGTACCGGATCTGCAGCTGCTGTTAAGAAGAGGGCTTCGTACTGGGAAAGTCTCCGGTTCCTTGATAACGTTTAAGATGAGAGAGAAAGTTTCACAAATACACAAACCTCGCCTGAACAAAGCATCACAGACCCAACCTTGCCTGAGGACATCGTTGATGACCCAACTCCAGAATCAGATGGCATCCACGGAAGAGAAGGTAGCTCATCCATTGATCCTCCGGAAACATCAACTACCACTAACAAACGAAAGCAGGAGGCCACTCAGTCCCAGAACATGTCAGAGGTCAAAAACAAAGGTTATAGGCAAGACAAAAAACTAGCAAGTTTTTTGAAAAAACGCGAAGAGGAACATAATAAGTACACTAAGTATTTGGAAAAACTTACTGAACCAGAAGAAAATGACGAAAAGTATGGCTGCCACTGTTAAAAAGTTTTCCCCTGGATTGAAAACACAAACGAAGTTGGAAGTTATGCAAACTGTTTGTAAGTACGAATGTCAAAAGATGAGATCTGCGACTATCTCTGTCTCAGGGAGCAGTTCACTTTCTACATACAATGACAATGATGACGATTACAACTCATTTGGAGATTACCACTAAACTGTAAAATTGTCACAGTGTTATGTATACTGTATTTTGAAAAATAAATATTGATTAAAATACAAAAAAAAAAAAAATTGTACATATATTAGTAATCACCTTAAAGTCAGTGCTACTTTTTTCTGCTGGGGAAACTGGTCTCTTCACCCGATTGCATGGCTCACTTTCCAAGTCCTCTTCAACAAAACTCACTAACATATAAAACTGTTCACGCGTAAACCGAAAATATGCTTTGAATTTAGTTTTGTCGTCTAACAGGTGTTTGGTGATTAGCAGCTTGAATACACCTTCCTTCTACCTAGTACTAAATATATTACTTGTTTTTTGCCGCACGCAACATTTACATGAAAGAACTAGGTCAGTTTCATCCTCCAAGTCTTCAATGAGTGAACATAACAGAACTGCACAAACCTTTCTTCTCTTGCTTAGGACAGGCATTGCAACTGTGTCCACCGAAACAGACTGAAGTAGACTGAACTGGCACATGCGTGTGCCACTCCACGCAGAACCTCACATTCTAGAAAAACGCTCATGCTGAAAAACGCAGAGGCTGAAAATGAAGTGCGATATTCAAAAACCCGCAACTGAATTCGGCAGCGATATTCGAGAGGTAGGAAATCGCCCCTTTATTGAAGTAATGTTAGTGTTATTCTATCAAGAAGTATACTGTACAAACCTGTGTGTAATCGTAAGTGATTTTTCAGATTACCAAGGCCACTGGCACGGTAGTCACAGCTATCACAGGCATATGGGTTCTCACCTGTGAATGAAATGGAAAATAATGCAATATTATGCAAATACAATAGGTTATTTCTGGAATTTGGTGTAACAGTGACAACAGTCATTGAAGTAATGAGTTATTGAATCAAGGAGTAAACAAAACAAACCTTCGTGTGATCGTAAGTGAATTTTAAGAGTATAAAGTCGTCTGGCTCGGTAGTCACAGCTATTACAAGCATAGGGCTTCTCACCTGTCAGAGAAATGGAGAATAATGCAATATAATGCGAACAAAATTGCTAATTTCTGGAATTTGGTGTACCAATGACATCAGTCATTCAAGTAATGTTGATATCATTCTATCAAGAAGTAAACAACACAAACCCGTATGTGATCTCAAGTGTGTTTTCAGATGACCAAGTTGACTGGCTCGGTAGTCACAGCTATCACAGGCATAGGGCTTCTCACCTGTCAGACACAAAAAATTTTGTAATATTATGCAAACACATAGGGTAATTTCTGGATTCGGTGTACCAATGACATGTCGCAGCTAGCACAGGCATATGGCTTCTCACCTGTGAATGAAATGGAAAATAATGCAATATTATGCAAACACAATAGGTATTTTCTGGAATTTGGTGTACCAGTGACAACAGTCATTGAAGTAATGAGTTATTGTATCAAGGAGTAAACAAAACAAACCTGTGTGTGATCGTAAGTGTTTCTTAAGAGTATCAAGTTTACTGGCTCGGTAGTCACAGCTATTACAAGCATAGGGCTTCTCACCTGTCAGAGAAATGAAGAATAATGCAATATTATGGAAACATAATTGCTAATTTCTGGAATTTGGTGTACCAATGACATCAGTCATTCAAGTAATGTTGATGTTATTCTATCAAGAAGTAAACAACACAAACCCGTATGTAATCTCAAGTGTCTTTTCAGATTACCAAGTTGACTGGCTCGGTAGTCACAGCTATCACAGGCATAGGGCTTCTCACCTGTCAGACACAAAAATTTTTGTAATATTATACAAACACATAGGGTAATTTCTGGATTCGGTGTACCAATGACATGTCGCAGCTATCACAGGCATATGGCTTCTCACCTGTGAATGAAATGGAAAATAATGCAATATTATGCAAATACAATAGGTAATTTCTGGAATTTGGTGTAACAGTGACAACAGTCATTGAAGTAATGAGTTATTGTATCAAGGAGTAAACAAAACAAACCTTCGTGTGATCGTAAGTGTTTTTTAAGAGTATCAAGTCGTCTGGCTCGGTAGTCACAGCGATCACAGGCATAAGGCTTCTCACCTGTCAGACACAAAAATTTTTGTAATATTATGCAAACACAATGGGTAATTTCTGGATTTAGTGTACCAATGACATCATTCATTGAAGTTATGCTGATGTTATTCTATCAAGAAGTGAACAACACAAACCCGTATGTGATCGTAAGTGATTTTTCAGATGAATAAGCTGACTGGCTCGGTAGTCACAGCTATTACAGGCATATGGCTTCTCACCTGTGAATGAAATGGAAAATAATACAATATTATGCAAACACAATAGGTAATTTCTGGAATTTGGTGTACCAATGACATCAGTCATTGAAGGAATGTTAGTTTTATTCTATCAAGAAGTAAACAGTTCAAACCTGTATGTGATCTCAAGTGATTTTTCAGACAACCAAGGTCACTGGCTCGGTAGTCAGGCAGGCATAAAGCTGCGTTTACACTAGCGAAACTTCCTCGCGAAACAGTTGCGCGAAACATCCTCGCGAAACTTCCTCGCTGCGAGAGAAGTTTCGCACCTCCCAAAACAGAGCGCAACTCAGAGCGAGACGTTGCGCGAGTAGGGTGAGCCGCCTCACCAAGCTCAAGACTTCAAGCTATCCTCCTGGTTCATTTTACTCGCGAAACAATAAAGCCGCGTTTACACCAGCGAGTTTGTTTCGCGCGAAACACTTTGATGCGCGGACTAAAACCGACTGCCCTCCGGCTCACAGCGAGCGTCCTCACCCCGAAACGTTTCGCGAGTGGAGGGGCGTCTACATGGGCGAGTATGCCTCGCGCAACGTCCTCGCGCAACTGTTTCGCGAGGAAGTTTCGCTAGTGTAAACGCGGCTTTAGGCTTCTCACCTGTCATAGAATGGAAAATTTTGTAATATTGTGCAAACATAATAACTAATTTCTGGAATTTCATGTACCAATAACAACAGTTCGGCTGTAAGGAAGTTCGCTATTTGGGTTACAGGGTAAACATGGATGGAATCAGCGTGGATCCCGAAAAGGTTGAAGCGGTCACTTCATACCCAGCCCCAACAAAAGTCACTGAGCTCTGTAGATTCCTGGGTATGTCTGGTTGGTACCGCCGATTTATACCTGATTTTTCGTCAATAGTGACCCCACTGACTTGTTCATTGGCCAAGAGGAAAACTTGGTTATGGTCCGTGATCCACCCCATTTAATTCTCTCAAGGCTGCCCTCACTTCAGCTCCTGTTTTGGCAAGGCCAAATTTTGAGTTACCCTTCATTTTGCAAACTGATGCCAGCCACTGTGGTATTGGTGCCGCACTTGTTCAATTGAATGATAGCAATGAGCGAGTTATTAGTTACAGTGCACGAACACTGTCATCCGCTGAACGCAATTATAGCGTTACTGAAAAGGAATGCTTGGCAGTAATTTTTGGTATTGAGAAAAATAGACAGTATCTTGAGGGAAGTGAATTCACAGTTATCACCGACCATTCTTGTTTAAAGTGGCTGCTGGAGTTGAAAAACCCAACAGGCCGGTTAGCAAGATGGACCTTGCGCTTGCAACCTTACCACTTTAAGGTGATGTTAGTAGTTTAGTCGGCCGTAAGTACTTGTGTCGCACCAGATCCTGAAGATGTCCTCAGCAAGAGGACGAAACGTCGAATAAAAACATGAAATAAATTCACATTTTTTTCCCCTGGGCCGCATCCCGACTAATTCCTAAGACACTTTAAGGTGGTGTACCGGAAGGGAAAGCTAAATTGCGTTGCCGATGCTCTTTCTAGGATACCTTCTCAAACCAGTGTCGCTGCCGTTTCTTCTATTGTTATTCCTGATAATTCTCCTACTTCAGCTCCTATTACCAAGCCAATTAAGGATGATTGGTACATACAGAAAATGTACAGGGTAAGAAACAATCCTGAAAACCATCCGGAGTGGAAGATACAGGACAACCAGTTATATTATTATCGCGAGTCGTTTCTTAAGGGGGAACTTGAAGACCCAAGTGAGGACTGGAAACAGGTCGTTCCCTGGAATATGCGTTCCCGAATTTTGGCAGAATGCCATGACGTCCCGCACTCTGGACACCTGGGTGTGGCAAAAACACACTGGCGTGTTGGTAGACTTTATTACTGGCCAAGAATGTTCCAAGACATTGTCTGATACCTAAAAAAATGTGATATATCGTTGGTGATATGAAAGAAGGGCGAATTCCACATTTTTCTGCAAATGACTTTTTTCCAACAAAGATCATGTTTCGGCAAAGTCCTAGCGATTGTATTTGTATATTAGCGTCTCATATTCGCCCAAGACCAAGTTTGGTTTACCTTGAAAATACAATCGCTAGGACTTTGCCGAAACATGATCTTTGGTGGAAAAAAGTCATTTTCCGAAAAATGTGGAATTCGCCCTTTTTTCATATCACCAACAAAATGTCAGCGTGTAAAACCATCCAACACCGCCCCTAGAGGTTTAATGTACCCACGTTACCTTACAACCCCTTGGAAAACGGTCTCTGCCGATATTATCGGTCCCTTTCCTCGAAGTTCTTTAGGGAACAAATACCATTAACTCAATATGGCCAAAAATGCAGATATGGGATCTATTCTCAGTACGGCAGTACCAAAGACATTGTAATAGTAAACTAGACCCACTCGTAGCGCTAGTGTCGCGTTGCAAATTGAAAGGTCTGTAGTCGGCCATATTGGGGGCAACATCGTTTATTATGTGCAATGAAGATTGTATTTTTATAGTTTATCTACTCATGAAATTTCTTTGATAATGCACAATTATTAAAGTGTGTGCGACATTTAACTGCATAAATCGCAAAACTGAAGACTGCACACTCTCATTTCACAAGTAAGTATAGATTTTCACGATTTCCTAAAGATTATTTTGGTCTGTTGTAGGCCTCTTGATGTGGTAACGCAGTACCTATTGTAGTTGGTAATAATTTTCTTTTTACTAACTTATCAATATGCATGAGCTACTAAGTTTCAAATTAATCTAAACTTTGTTTTGTTTTTTCCACAGATTTCCTTTAAACAAGAAATTGAGAGATTTGTATGAAATTGTTTTTTGTATTGACATTGTATTGTACTATTGTATATTGTGTTGACAGAATTGTATGAAATTGTATGTAAAATGAAAATAATATAATAACATAGAAAGTTCCATGATGTAGTTATTCATTTACTTATTCAATTGTTCAGCTCCTCTGATCATACTCCTTGCCCCATCCAGGTGAACCCATGGTGTTTGTAAAACTGTGTCTTATGTACAAGATATTGTCTCAATATTGAAATGCAGAGCGATTCTTCAGTTACTTTGGAAGAATGGTTCTGAGATAATTGCTTTTGAATAATGGAAGGATCTTTCACTTCAAAATACCTAACTAACTTATGCCCTAACTATTATAAGTACTGTATGAAAAGTACAATATCGCCACTACGCAAAACTACATGAAACCATAATTATTGGTACGTAATGCATGCATTGCACAGACGTCCCTATGAATGGATTTTATATATATTTGTTGAGAGTTAAAATAAGAGAAAAAACAAATATATCATGACTTCTCGAACCCCCCCAATTAACTCCCTCCACCGACAGCAAATTCAAATAATAAAACTTCCAGTATGAAATTTGAAGCTCCCGACATATTTTTATAACCTAGACCGAATTTAAAAAATGATCTCGAAAATCTGACTTGAGTAGTAAAAACATCATGATTTATTACTATTACCTCCTTCAATCTTCCTCGTCCATAATGAAATTTGAAACTTTTAATACACCTTCCAAAACTAGACCAAATTCATGGTTGAACAAAAAAAGAATCACAAAAATCTGAAGATATTAGTTGAAACATCATGATATTTTACTGTTACCCCCTCCATTCACCCTTTTTCATAATCAAATTTGAAATTCCTGATATAAGATCCAAAACTAGACCAAATTCATAGTTGAACAAAAAAGAATCACGAAAATCGGACGAGAATTGTGGCCTAAATAAGTTTGTAAATTGTCATATTTGGTTAGATATTCCAAAGACAAGCAGCTCCCACAGTTTGTCTCTGTTGAAAATATTGCATAAAATTCATTTACAAACTGTGTTGTCATGATAATAATTGACGATTTTAATGATTTTAGACTAGTTTTCATCAAGATAATACAAAATATGTTCTCTACGAACACTTATACACAAACTTGCTAGCCTTACAATTCAAAAAGGGCGCGTGAAGTTGACCCCAATATGTCCGCCAATGCTTTCTTCAATTTGCATCAGGCGGCGTCTGAGATCCATGTACAGTTGTAGGGCCTTGGGCAGTACATAGGTAGAGGCACAAGTAGTAGCTACTATTAAGCAGCACAGTTTTGGTATTCACGACTTAATTTCATTATTTCTCCGTTCTTTCTTTCAATCTTGAGTTTTTCCTTCCCCTCAATTTCTGCTCAATCGAATGGCTGTTTTTAAAAATCTAATGCATTGATTAGTTTTACGAAAATCGAAGAAAAGAAAACCAAGATCTGTCACCTGTAGTTTATTGCCTGTTTTTATGCCGTAATATACTCCCCAGTTCCATAAGCAATGATTTCAGTGAAATTACTATTTGCTTGCGACCTTGGTTTCTACTAACTTTTTTGAACATTTTGAACATTTTAATGATGAAATATACAG
Organism: Adelphocoris suturalis; assembly: GCA_030762985.1. Lineage (NCBI taxonomy): Eukaryota > Metazoa > Arthropoda > Insecta > Hemiptera > Miridae > Adelphocoris > Adelphocoris suturalis. The sequence continues at coordinate 51,428,336 of CM061050.1, read as the reverse complement.
TTTTCCCGCTTCATGGAAAACCATGGATTCGTGAATATGTCGCACCCGTCCTAGAATAAGGGTACAACTCAAAAATCGCGATTTTTGAGTTAGTTGTGGTTCTGAGAAGTAGAAATGGTCTAGTTTGTCTGTAGAAGGTGGAGATATTTGTAGGGCACTCTAATTCCGCTAGAGAGTGCGTGTGTCTTTCTTCTATGGAGGGAGTAACCAATTCACGTCCTAGGAAGAAAGACACAACTCAGTTGAGTTCATGCAGTCTGTGTCTCGTTTTGAGTTGTTTCCTTTTTGTGTGGACAATTTTAACTTGTGTCTTTCTTTTCTGAACATTTTGGATCCTGACTGGTGAGATTTCAGTGTTTGAGTTGGAACAACTCAAAAATTCTTAAAAAATAAACAAAACCGTTCCCCCCACTCCCTGCCCACTGGCAAAAAAAAAACTATTTATTCACCATGGGGCGTTAGAGTAATAATGTAGGAAACAAGTTTCGCAAAGATAAATTATGTTCATCGTGTTCCAAAGAACTGGTAGCCAATGGTGTGGAAGGAAAACTTTGAATGCAATTTGCCGAAAATGACAATTTTTGAGTTGTACCCTTATTCTAGGATGGGTGCGATGTTTTTGCATGGTAAATATGCTAACCCAGCTAATCTCGATGGAGCTTGGCATTTCATTCGTCTTCTAGACTCCTAGAGAGAGTCACCCTATCAAAAGTCAGGTGAACAGGTGAGAATTTAGCTCACTCAGCTGATCAGAAAGAAGCTCACAATTTCAATCGTCTCCTAATGTCCCAGAGAGTTATTTTCCCTATCAAATTTTCAACTACCTAGGGTGAACAGGAAACAAGTTTACCTCACTGAGCTGATCATGAAAGAGCCCATAATTTTAATCCTGTCTTGATATCCCAGAGAGTTACCCTATCAAATTTCATATCCCTAAGATAAGCGGGAGAGAATTTAGCTCACTCAAAAGATTAGGAAAGAGCCGATCATTTCAATCGGCTCTCAATGTTCCAATGAATTTCCTTATTAAATTGCAACTTCGTAGGATAGACAAGAGATAATGTAGTTCACACAGCGGATCAAGAATGATTTCCATAAAATCAGTATTTGTTTGCGACCTTGGTTTCTACTAAAAGCTGTTGTTTATAGGTATCGGGGAGGCTGTGCACGAATTGCAGAGCCCCAGGCCAAAAAACATATTCAGGTTCAAATAGGGGATCTTTTATCTTAAAAAAGTCAATAAATTGTTAAATTTAAAAAAACCAATGTTGGTCGGTACCTTACATTGGTCATCTATATGAATGCAATCGAATATTTGAAGGCATAATGACTTTATGTGTAGCTCTGCTGCTTTAATTTTTGGGACGGTTGAAGCGACGCAATATGTCAGCATAAATTGAGATCATTTCAAGACGGAAGTTAGCGAAAAACGTTGTCTATTTCCACGAAAAATAAAAAGTCACAATGTTGAATCGATTTCGACGGTTAGGCCACCATCAGTAACAAACAATAACTGAAGACACATTAGAAAGGACACAGCTTATATAGAGACAGGTGAAGGGAGATTGAATCCCATTGGTCAAGAGAAAGGAAAGCGGGCAGGAGGTACAACCAATTAAATGCATACAACGTGAAGGGGGGGATTGTAGCTAATCAGATGAAGTGAAAGGTGGAAAATAACTAAAAATGGTTTCAACAGTGTGAAGGGATAATTTCAAGCTTTATAGAAATGGACCTATCAGTGGTGAAATATATTGAGGTATATCCTCATTTAAACATTTACCAGATCTGTCACTTTTGATAATTTCGAATTTTTCAAGTACATTCAACATACCTACCTCCCTTTGGGCAAAAATGAAGAAATTCTACAAACATTTATTTTGTTCTTAACGGATCCTAGTAATGCTTTAAAACTATTTTTAGTTTTAAAACCTACTTTGTAACCTCTCGATGATAGAATTTGGCCGATTTTATCAGAAATTTTCCCATAATAAGGTAAACTTATCCATTGTTTTTTTTTCTTAAGTTACATCTTCCCTAACCAGATTGGAAACTTTTTCCCTACTCTTTTTCCTAAGAACCTTATCCCATATGGTATTAACGAAATCTTCTCTATATCCGTTACTAGCCACTATGCTTTTGATAATGGATTTACTTTTGATAAATTTCGTTCACTCATCGGAATAGCTAGGGCTCGGTTGATCATACTATGGAAGGCTGAATGTTTATGGACTAAAGGGTGATTTGAAGTACTATGTATCGTTATATCGCTACATGTATTTTTCTACAGATTGAAAAATCATGCTTCTCATTCACCAACGAGATGGAAAGATCAAGAAAATTTAGTTTATTACCGCCGAATTCGAGGGCGAATTTGATAAATCTGGGAGATGTGTTGAAAAGCTTAGCAAGTCAGATTGGAGTTTCAGTGTCTGAGAGTGACATTGAATCGATCTTTCGTTTGAGAACACATCTGAGAAAAGCAGCTTCGTCTCCCGCCAAAGAAGGCAGTCTTAAAAAACTGTGGATGAAGCAGATGCGGGTGAACAGGGAGAAAACGGCCAAGGATTTACATTCTTCATTTCCTGAGAGTAGAATCTTCGTTAATGAACGGCTAACCGCTCCAAATGGACATCTTTTTTGGCTCACAAGGAAATGGATAAAGGCGTATAGTTATCGTTATGCTTGGACCTCTGAGGGACGTATTTATGTCAGAAAAGACAACTCTGCTTATTCAACTCGCATCAAGGATGTGGATGAACCGATGAAGATGGACACCAGGGGCCTTTTTGGACTTCAAGAACCACGGCCGACGTGTTGTCAGCCACGTGTAAGCCTGCAGTGACCCTTATTTGTTTAGCCTAAAACATTAATTTTTACTCAAATAATCCCAATGGCTTTGGCTGAATACATTGAGGGTTCCCTGAACATCGATACGATTTTTTGTAATGACTTTGAACAAGTGAACAATGATTTTCTTTATGGAACTGAAGGCTTATTTATTTATCATATTAACAAGTTGAGTGCCACAGCTGTCCGCTCTCAACTAAAAAAAATGTCCTCAGATGCCAAGCGTGCTTTTTTATTTTTTTCGCTTCAGAAGACCTTGCTGTTGATGGTAAAAGAGTTGTTTAGTGGTATTTCACCTATTTTCATTGAAAAAACCACGTGTATACGTGTGATACACGTGGCCTGTGAGTGACGACTTGGGACTTCAAGTGGTGGAACAGAAAATTGTGTATCACTCTGATACACCCCCTATTCGAACTTCTTGACGATTTTCCCCACCGGTATTTACCATCAAAATCATTTTCCCCCACTGGTATTTTCCATAAAAGAGTTATTTTAGTGGTATTACACCTATTTTCATTGAAAAAACCGCGTGTAAACGTGTGATACACGTGGCCTGTGAGCTGCGATTTGGGACTTCAAGTGGTGGAACAGAAAATTGAGTACCACTCTGATACATCCCTATTCGAACTTCTTGACGATTTTCCCCACGCCTGAATACGTGAGTAAACAAAAAACACTATTGCGTTGCTAACGAAAACTAGTAGGAAAATGAAGTGCCAGATAGCTGAAATGATAAAAGTGACATCTGACAAAAACTTATTCTTCTTCCGTTTGTACCGAATGAGTCTCGGCCAATTTGTTGTGGACAACACTGTTCCACCTTTCCGAAGGGTTTCTCAAGGTCAAAGAAGAAGAGAGGAACGCTTCAAGTGTGAATCTGGGAGATACACGAGCTTTTGAAGCGAACCAGGATTGTGTATCACCCAGATACACCTGGCACGCTGGGACAGTTAATGGTGTGTATCTTACAGATACACATGGCACACAACTTGTTAACGTGAGAAGTATAGGGAAAAACTTTGATCAGTGGTAGCTGAACTGTCATTATTGAAACGAAAACCCGATATCATTTTGCTTACAGAGTGCTGGTTAAAGGGCGTGGATGAGCTGCTGAATAATTTAGACGGCTATAGAACCTTCTTTTCAAAACAAAATTTAAATCAAAATAGCGGATCAGTTGTTTTTGTCAACGAGAATTTGATAATAAAAGGTGTGAAAGAACTTGCATTGCATGGATGTAGTACTTTGCGAGTCACGGTTGAATATAGGCAAAGGTGTATTGATATTTTGGTTATTTATCGCTCCCATGAAACAACTAGAAATGTAGAGGATAATTTGAAATTGTTAGCTGACTTAGGAACCACACTGAGAGAAATAACCCCAAATTATGGGGTCATAATAGGCGATATCAATATCAATATAATTGGCGATGACTTGGAGGATGTTGCGGGCTTGTACCTAAATGTGTTATCTAAGCATAAATATTTATCTTGTGTCAATACGGTCACCAGGCCTAATGCTTCCGGAGGAAGAACTCGTTTAGATCATATTTTTTGCAATGTAGATAATTATGAAAATATATCTGGTGTTGCAGACCACTTCGGAACGATGATTAAGTGGTCAATAAATGAAAGCACGGAAATGACAACTAAAGCGAAGAATATTCCTATTAAAAAAATTGATTTAGATAGGTTATGTATTCTACTGGAACAGGAAACATGGAGTGAGGTGATAAACTCAATGGATGTCAATGAATGTAGTAACAATTTTCTGAGTGTTTTGCAGGGAAAAATCGCTGAATCGTCACTTATCTCAATTGTGCAAAAGAACTCGAGAGAGACCCGACTTAAGCCTTGGATGTCGGCAGCTCTATTAAACTCTGTTCGGAAATGTCATAAGCTGTATAAAGTATCTTTAACAGAAAATTCACAATTTTTTTCGCAAAATATCAAAAAACCTTGAAAGCAATAATTCGTTCTGCTAAAGATAAATATCACAAAAATAAGCTCAAGAGCGTGGAAGGAAATGGTAAAAATGTGGGAGGTTATAAATGAAATAATTGACCGATCAAAAATAAAAATTGTATTCGTAGTTTAAAATTTGATGGGGAAAGTGTAGACGCTGGAAAAGATGCTGAACGGTGTGGTAATGTATTTAATAAATATTATGTGAACGTGGGCTCGGAGCTAGCACGCGTCCTTCCCGAAATAAAAAATTTAACACAATTAAACAATAAGGAAAAGGCAAGCAATGGGGGCAGTGGTGAATTCCACCTTGATAATGTAACAGCAAATGACGTAATCAAGAGAATCGAATCGCTTCGAGGTGGATCAAGTCCAGGTTGCGACGGAATTGGCAGTGACCTTCTCAAAAAAATAAAAAACGCTGCAAATTATTACATAATGGTTTATTATTTCTGAATCAGACAGCCAGCTATAGTAACCAGCATGCTCTGGGTTCTTTCGCCAATCTCTTTTCTAGTATCCACCTCCCCGTTTGCTCCTGATGGGGAGCAAATGGATGATCGTACAGCCACCCGAGTGGTCTCATTCAATCCACGGAGCTAATTTCTATAGGAATCAAACTAAAACCGTAGGTAAACTGGATTCCAAAAGCATCTGGGACACATCCCAGTCGATTCTGCGTCCGAAATTACTTGGGTGATGACACCCCACTTTTTTTTTTTTTTTTAAGCCACTGAGGCCGTAATGGCCTATTGTAGCTGGAGAAGGAGGCCGTACCTCCTCCCCATCCCAGACACTAGGTCTGCCCGATACCAACAGCCCTGCCAAACCAAGCACTATCTGCCTGGTTCCGGCACTCCTACCAGCCCTCAGGCACTGTCTGGGCCCGAGTGCTCCACCCTCGGTAAGTTACTGAGTCGCAGCCCCAGTCTGGCTTGGCGCCATATCGCCAATGCCAGCCACAGCTGGGAAGTCAATCCTTCCCCACCACGTTTTGGCAAAAGCGAGGAGAGTCTTAATCTCCCCCATCTTAATGTCTTGGGGATCGATGGAGGTTCTGCCCCAATTCAAGAAGCGATTTCTTGCCAACATAGGGCAATGGCAGACCACATGACTCGCCGTCTCGTCCTCTGCCCCACAGAAGCGGCAGAGAGTGGAGTCTGATTTGCCCATTTTATGGAGATGGTATCTAAGTGGGCAGTGCCCAGTTAAGAGCCCCACAACCATACGTATCTCCCTTCTCCCCAGGCTGAGCAGCTCCTTAGCTCTCTTCCTAGAAAAGTGAATAAATTGTTTCGCCTGCCTCAGGCCCTTGACCTGAAGCCTGACACCCCACTTACCTAGGCAGAAATATAAGTAAACAGCTATTCATCCAGAGGGTTTAGACTCCAACCTGCCCGTGTAGTGCAATTTTAATTTAAAAACGATTCGCTTCGAACTATCAGAGAACATTTTGGGAAGAAGAAGAACGAAGGATTTTAGATGGGCTGGATCAATTATTTTTGTAACATACTAAAGTATGATATAATATACTAAATATACTAGTGTGTTCAAGGTAGGTTAAATGTTATATGGGGTAAAAGTAATAAAATATAATATAAAATATATATTATATCCGTTCCGATACGCCCCGGACTCCTTTCTGCTACTCCACTATGCCCCTAATGCCGTACCCCCCTCAGGTTGGCGCGGCGTATTACATGGATATAACACGTAAAAGTAATAAATCTCCATTCTCCTACACCCCTCTGCGACGCCCCTGGTCACCCCAGCCACCACAAGGTGCCGCGGCGCCTCCTCTCACTCCACCCCCCGCTCACCACCCACCGTGACCCCCTGCCAAGCATGCCAGGCGTGCGCGCGTGCGTAAGTCTAACACTCAAAGCCTCAAAAAAGAAACTTTTTCGCCCGTTTTTGGCCCATAGCATCTATGCGAGTAAAGCGATCGGGATGGTTAAACGTTAGGACCAACTAGACCCCAAATGGAGTCTATGTGCGAAAGAACGGGTTTTTTAAGTCAATTCTTAGGCCTTTTATGGCCTGGACGGCGGACAGCGAACGGCGGACGGGCATTTCAAATTTGGATTCTACGCACCTTGAAACGTAAAGTGACAACGTTTGAGGGGGGGGTTATAAAAATGTTTTGCTATACGATCACATAGGCTTATTATTGGAAATAATAAACCAAAAGTCATTATTCTCTCTCCTTAGAAATGAGAGAAAAAATCCGTTGTTTCATAAAAAAAAATCAAGCATTTCAAAAGAAAGATAAGCTGGCTGATCAATAAGTTTCACGTGATTACAAGGTTGTTGCCAGTAGACACCGTAACAACATTAAAAAATAAATTTTAAAACTTCTACTTGGAAAAATCGTCTCTTTCCATAAAAATGGGATTCATGGTGCAACTTGCCTATAATCACAAGCCTCTGATTAATGGTCCAATTGCAATAGAATCTTGTATTTTGCAGATCGGGCTCATGTCAGATGAAGCTCAAGAAACAATGAATAGAGCTTTTAAAACAAATATAGAAAAAATCCAAGAAATTGCTTCCTCACTGAAAATTATAGAGATGTTTTCAACAGATTTTGGTATTTTAGGGTTGGCCAATAAAAATAAGTTTTCTGGTGATAAGTGCAATGAGACCCTCCCTCTACTTAATAGTGCTTCGGCTATAATTGATGATGATGCATCTAGTGGCACTGTATAACGTTTTCTGTTTTCAGCTAACTTACTCACTTGATGGTGTAAGGTCGAAAACACGAGAAAAAAAATCTTGAAAGTGAAATTACTCGGAAACGAAGCCTCTAAAACAAAAAATCTAGGAGGCACTTTTTGTTGCAAATTAGTTGTAGAAACGACTCCTGAACTTTGGTGGATGAGTTTTGGGACACCCAGTTCTGTACACAAAAGCTGGTAGATTGTCAAAGTTTAGACGATAATTTTCACTGGGCTCACAAAGGGATTTCATTGAATGAGTAAAACAGCGATTTGATGGTTTTAACGAGAAAAACTATTGAGGCGGAAGCGGTTCGGACAATCATTACCAGCGGACTGAACTTGATACTTGTAAGAGAGTGTAGTTCCACCTCATCTGCAGGTGGCAGCACCTCACAAGATATTTCAACATGAATAGTTCCTTTGGCCTAAACACCGCCCACCCAAAATCCTAGATTTTCTCGAAAATTACTGGTTTAGTTGAAAGACAACCAAAGTAATCACAATTACAAAAGATAGAAAGTAAGATTGGAACATTCGTTCAAGTGAACCATAGCAATAAATTTAGCAGCACCATATTTGGGAACTTGTTATATACATATTTACAGGAAACTTGGGGAGCGTAGATTCATTGAGGTGGTGCACCGTGGTGCGTCTTTACCTCAGCTGACCTAACTACACCATCAGAATCATAGAAGAGCCATGAGGCCATTCATCTTCGCTGAGGATGAAGATTGGTTCTCCTACGACGAGGGAAGCGGGTGGTGAAGCCCATTTTCTTCTTTAGATCTGAGTATCCAAATACTCACGAGACTATTTCTTCCACAAATGTTGAGAGGCATGTTGAACAAATGCCCATCTCCTGAGAAGGTTTTCATTTAATGATGTGATATCATTCTCAACAGGGTAAGTTAGAGGTGCATCAACTAGAAAAGGCCCTGTACTCAGATAGGGAGTATTTTCATCGTTAAATGGGTTCAAGGGACGGTTGTTCAAGGTAGCTTCAATCCTTGAAAGAAAAGTTAGCATTTCTTCATATGTGAGGGACTTATGCAAGGCAATTTTGAAAAGGTGTCTTTTTGTGCACATAGTTGCTGACTCTCGTAAGCCACCCATCCAGGATGCATTGGCAGGATTGAGAAATGACATTCAATTTCCATTGTGAAAGGGAATAGGAAATTTCAGGATTAGATTCCTTGAGAAATTTAACGATTTCTTTGAGACCATTAGCGGCGCTGACTATGTTTCGACCGTGATCTGAATAAATCCGTTCACATAGTCCTTGTCTTGCTATAAATCTGTCGAGAGCACCTTTTTTCCAGAATGGAACATACAGCAAACCGGGTCAGCTCAATCGATTCATTAAAGTGAAACCTACCAATAACTATAATGAACACTGTTCTTTTTCAGAAGCGTTTGACATCTCGATTTTAACACAGAATGTGTTTTAGCCATGGACTAACTAGGCAAAAAAGCTAACGAAATCTGAAACGAAATGTGGGACGAAATCTGTGACGACAACATTCTGATGATTTCCGCTTACAACCGAGTCGTTGCTAGGGAAATGGTACTTCGTCGTTTTTCATCCCACAAAATTCGTTGACCATTCGTTCGAAAGCTCTCGATTTATCCAACCATATTATTTAAACTATTGCGAAGTGAGTGGCCGACAAGCTGAGTTATGAGCATGGTTATTTGAATAATTGTTTACACACAGGTGATCATTCTCAATAATTGATATTGTGAACATGATTGCAACCGCTGGTTAATATCTGATGCTTTCATTGAGCTGGTGCTTCGATGATTTGATTCATAGCAGGTGATCCGAATATTGCGAGAACGGTTTGATTTGTGAAGTGGAGGTTAAATAAGCTAAGGATCGTGTAACCTGGTGTAACCTATGTAACCAAAGCTGAAATTTGGGAGGAAGGCACAAGGGAGAATGCTGAAGACGCCTGGGTGATCACTGATCAGCTGAGTGGGCTCCTAAGCCATTTTCTTTCCGATTCAACACAGGAAGCTGAAATTTGAGAGGGATTGTCAAAGGAGAATGCTGAAGACGCCTGGGTGATCACTGATCAGCTGACTGAGCTCCAAAGGCATTTTCTTTCCTATTTAACGCAGGAAGCTGAAATTTGGGAGGGAGGCTCAAGGGAGAATGCTGAAGACGCCAGGGTGATCACTGATCAACTGAGTGAGTTCCAAAGCAATTTTCTTTCCTATTCAAAGCAGGAAGCTGAAATTTGAGATGGAGGGTCAAGGGAGAATGCTGATGACGCCAGGGTGATCACTGATCAGCTAAGTGAGCTCCAAAGCCATTTTCTTTCCTATTCAACGCAGGAAGCTGAAATTTGAGAGGGAGGGTCAAGGGAGAATGCTGAAGACGCAATGGTGATCACTGATCAGCTGAGTGAGCTCCTAAGCCATTTTCTTTCCTATTCAACGCATGAAGCTGAAATTTGAGAGGGATTGTCAAAGGAGAATGCTGAAGACGCCTGGGTGATCACTGATCAGCTGACTGAGCTCCAAAGGCATTTTCTTTCCTATTTAACGCAGGAAGCTGAAATTTGGGAGGGAGGCTCAAGGGAGAATGCTGAAGACGCCAGGGTGATCACTGATCAACTGAGTGAGTTCCAAAGCAATTTTCTTTCCTATTCAAAGTAGGAAGCTGAAATTTGAGATGTAGGGTCAAGGGAGAATGCTGATGACGCCAGGGTGATCACTGATCAGCTGACTAAGTTCCAAAGCCATTTTAATCCCTATTCAACGCAGGATGCTGAAATTTGAGAGGGATTGTCAAAGGAGAATGCTGAAGACGCCTGGGTGATCACTGATCAGCTGACTGAGCTCCAAAGGCATTTTCTTTCCTATTTAACGCAGGAAGCTGAAATTTGGGAGGGAGGCTCAAGGGAGAATGCTGAAGACGCCAGGGTGATCACTGATCAACTGAGTGAGTTCCAAAGCAATTTTCTTTCCTATTCAAAGCAGGAAGCTGAAATTTGAGATGGAGGGTCAAGGGAGAATGCTGATGACGCCAGGGTGATCACTGATCAGCTAAGTGAGCTCCAAAGCCATTTTCTTTCCTATTCAACGCAGGATGCTGAAATTTGAGAGGGATTGTCAAAGGAGAATGCTGAAGACGCCTGGGTGATCACTGATCAGCTGAGTGAGCTCCAAAGGCATTTTCTTTCCTATTTAACGCAGGAAGCTGAAATTTGGGAGGGAGGCTCAAGGGAGAATGCTGAAGACGCCAGGGTGATCACTGATCAACTGAGTGAGTTCCAAAGCAATTTTCTTTCCTATTCAAAGCAGGAAGCTGAAATTTGAGATGGAGGGTCAAGGGAGAATGCTGATGACGCCAGGGTGATCACTGATCAGCTAAGTGAGCTCCAAAGCCATTTTCTTTCCTACTCAACGCAGGATGCTGAAATTTGAGAGGGAGGGTCAAGGGAGAATGCTGAAGACGCAATGGTGATCACTGATCAGCTGAGTGAGCTCCAAAGCCATTTTCTTTCCTATTCAACACAGGAAGCTGAAATTTGAGAGGGAGGGTCAAGGGAGAATGCTGAAGACGCCTGGGTGATCACTGATCAACTAAGTGAGCTCCAAAGCCATTTTCTTTCCTATTCAACGCAGGATGCTGAAATTTGAGAGGGATTGTCAGAGGAGAATGCTGAAGACGCCTGGGTGATCACTGATCAGCTGACTGAGCTCCAAAGGCATTTTCTTTCCTATTTAACGCAGGAAGCTGAAATTTGGGAGGGAGGCTCAAGGGAGAATGCTGAAGACGCCAGGGTGATCACTGATCAACTGAGTGAGTTCCAAAGCAATTTTCTTTCCTATTCAAAGCAGGAAGCTGAAATTTGAGATGGAGGGTCAAGGGAGATTGCTGATGACGCCAGGGTGATCACTGATCAGCTAAGTGAGCTCCAAAGCTATTTTCATTCAACACAGGAAGCTGAAATTTGAGAGGGATTGTCAAAGGAGAATGCTGAAGACGCCTGGGTGATCACTGATCAACTGAGTGAGCTCCAAAGCCATTTTCTTTCCTATTCAACGCAGGAAGCTGAAATTTGAGAGGGAGGGTCAAGGGAGAATGCTGAAGATGCCTGGGTGATCACTGATCAGCTGAGTGAATTCCAAAGCCATGGAATGTGTTTAAGCCATGGACTAACTAGCCAAAAAAGCTAACGAAATTTCGTAACAAAATCTGGGACGACAACATGGATACCGATGATACGGATCTAAGGATCGTGTAACCTGGTGTAACCTATGCAATATTTTGTTATGACGCGGTTTATGAGTTATAAATATTTGAAGTTATAATCTCACTATTGGAAATTAACCAATCTTCAACCTAAGATTGAAGACTGGTTTATGTGAAACGTGTGAGCTAAAACACATTCTGTGTTTCAATAATTTCGTCCGAAGTATGTAAATAGAGGTAACCAGGGGTCGAAGGGACTTGCCCCCTGGCGAGGCGCGGAGCGCCGAGTTTTTAAATCTCATGCCTTAAGTGATACCTTTTTGGGTTGATCGAATGTGATGTCAAGGATTCAGGACTAACTAGACATCATGATCATAATTATAATCTCATCATAAGCTCTTCGTTGTAATGATTTTTGTAATTTTCAGCCAATATAAACATCATAATATAGATTAGATTACTAAGAATATAAATCACTCAGCAAATTATTAAATTACTCAAGTACTTTTAGTGACAATTTATATGAAATTTCTTACAAATCTGCTTCCATTTTGATTTGGAATGCTGTAATAATTTCAAAAATCCCTGTGCTTAACCTTTTTGCGCCAGGGTCTGCATATATGCGGGAGCTACCTAGGTGAAAGTCACTGTCGGGGTCCGAATATACAGGGTGATTCCCTCGCAGATGCGAAAAAAAATTTGGGTAAAACTATATCAAAAATGGAGTGAAATGCCGCCAACTGCATATTTTTATCTCAATCCGTTCTCGAGATATGATTTTTTAAAGGTTTTTTCAGGAAAACCGTATTTTTTTTTCTTTTAAACTCAAATTTCTCCACTTTACTTCATTCAATTTTAACTTTTGACCACATTTTCGGAATCAGCATTAAATTTACTATAAGAATGTGTACATGGGTCCTTAAAAAGTACCATCCCAAGGCCCTCACATCAGCTCAAACATTGACGATTTCGAAAAAAGAATATTTCTGAAAATCTTTAAAACTTCACTACTCTTCCAAAACGAATCCTGGAAACTGGCAAATCTCATGAAAACTGCTTCGTCTAATACTCTTTCCAACTTTGTAATCAAGTTTAATTTTATTTTGTTATTTAGTGGAGACAATTATGTTTTAATGTTAAAAAATTTGGGTTTTTCAATGAAATTGTTGGTTTTCTCGAAAGATGACCCTCCATGAACCTACGAGTATGGGGTCAGTTTCTATGCATTTTTTCACGCTGTATCGAATGGTAACATTTGTAGATCTCTTCAACTCCGTTATTACCGAGTTTTACACTTAAAATCGCAAATGTTTAGTTTGTTCGTTACGATTAAATGTATGTGTGTTGTGGGGTGAAACTAGTTAATTAAAGTGTAAAACGCGATTATAACGTAGTCATCTTTCGAGAAAACCAACAATTTCATTGAAAAACCCACATTTTTTAACATTAAAAAATTATTTTCTCCCCTATATAACAAAATAAAAGTAAAATTGATAATACCGTTGGAAAGCATATTAGATGAAGCAGTTTTTATGAGATTTGCCAGTTTCCAGGATTCTTTTTAAAAGAGTAGTAAAGTTTTAAAGATTTTCAGAAATATTCTTTTTTCAAAATCGTCAATGTTTGAGCTGATGTGAGGGTCTTCGGATGGTACTTTTTAAGAACCCAAGTACACTATTCTTATGGTAAATTTAATGCTGATACCGAAAATGAGGTTGAAAGTTAAAATTAAATGAGGCAAAGTGGAGAAATCCGAGTTTAAAATGAAAAAACACGGTATTCCTGAAAAAACCTTTAAAAAATCATATCTCGAGTACGGATTGAGATAAAAATATGCGGTTGGCGGCATTTTACTCCATTTTTTATGTAGTTTCACCCAATTTTTTTTTTTTTTTTTTTGCATCTGCGAGGGAATCACCCTGTATACAGTTTGCTTTTTGTTTTGTTATGACGTCATTACATTCATTTTTCCTCCCTTCGTTCATGGTTTTTCAGACTCAGAGCGGTAGTTGGAAGACTTTGGACTGTGTTTACATTGAACATTCGACATTAATGGGCTGGGGGAGGGGGTTACCTTTCTCCTCCCAGAAGCTCCAGTGCCGCTTGCCCTTTCATGAGTTTGTCATGTCTTATTTCATCCGTGTTATTTTCTGTGAAATGTCGCGAAGAAATCGCCATGCTTTCACGGACAAAGAAATAATTGAACTTGTGACTACCTTTCCCTGTGTTTGAAGTTGAATTATTTTGATTTTCGCCTCATTTTTTGGAACAAAACTGTTTAGAAAAATGGTTGAATATAGACAAAATACTGGATATTTTTACGTATTTGAATTCTATATGATGTAACAAACATTATCTCAAAATTTGGGGAAATTTGAACGAATTTTGAACCTGTAATGCTTTTTAGAAGATAGGCGGAACAGGGAAGCCGAGTGGGCATTTAAAACTCAGACGCAAAAAGGTTAATGGGGGCTACTTACATATACAGGGTGTTTCATAAAGAATTCACTTGTTTTCACACAGAATATTTTTGAACTGAATAAATGTCCGGTGTTTTCCCAGTTTTTTCTCAAAAGGTGGCATTGTCACAAATCGAATAGCAGCCAACAGAGTGCTCTGCAAGCGAGCGATAAGTGATATCGAGCGTTGATGAAAAATCAGTTGTTTTGTTTTTGGTTTTGAAATGGCTACGCAGCGGCAAAAAAAGTTTTGTGTTTTGCGATTTGAAGCAACAAAATCTATCGTGACAGTGCAGCGTGATTTTCGACAACAATTTTTTTTTTTTTTTTTTTTGCCTAAATTGAAGAAGATTCTGGTGACTTTATCTTCCAGCAAAACGGAGCACCTCCTCACTGGCACCTCCAAGTTCGTGGGTTCCTGAATGACCGCTACCCACAGTGCTGGATGGGTCGTGCGGGTAACCAGGACTTGAATCTTTGTGCCTGGCCCCCATGATCACAAGACTTAACACCCTGTGACTTCTTTCTATGGGGTTATGTCAAAGATAACGTTCTCCCAATGCCTAAAACTTTGGAAGAGTTGAAGACTCGCATCACTACGACAGTAGGGTCTGTGACAACCGACATGTTGGAGCGTGTTTGGCTTGAATTTGAATACCACCTCGACCTCTTCGTGTTTTGGGTGGCAACCACATAGAATATTTGTGGCAATATAACAAATCGAGGCATACCTTTACTTTTCTTGTACCATTTTTCTAAATAAAGTTATTGTCAGTCAAAATCAGTGTATTCTTTATGAAACACCCTGTATTTTGAATAATATATTTTTTTCCTATTTTATCCATGTCTAGCACACTAAAAACATCAAGTACGGTACTTACAAAGTTTTGGTGAGGTTTTTGTTTGCGATTTTGCCCACTATGTAGCGCCATAAACCCATGACTACTCGAGATTAGTTGCAACCACTAATCTAATACTTCAGTTCGGATTCCCCTCACATCCCAAGCCAAATTAAGGAAATTGAATGAAGTCGGTAGGACTAGGTCTAGTCCCCTCTTAATTAGTATTTGTTATGGATGTTTCGAAAGTGACATTTGCAATTTCCGCTTGAAGCTTATTTCTAAGCGCCCCATTTCAGAACAGATGAATTTGAATTAAATGAAATTTATATTATTCATTTATCGACGTTACAAGATTGACAAGCATAAGTAAATAAGTGTACAATAGCATAAAACTAACTAGAAGAGATAAAGAAAAATAGTAGTGTCACAGGATAAGAACCTTCTGCATAGGCAGTTAGGTAGTTAGCAGTAGCCAACAGTAATAAATTATCTAGTCACAGTTAAATTATACTGCGTGGTAATAAGTAATTAATACAAGAATCCCTCATTTACGACAAATACTTAAGTTTTTATAGAATCAACTAGAAAAGTTCCAGTGATGCAGCATGATCGTATGAGCGAATTTTCTTAGATTATCGTACTATATTATGTTACCATTTTGAAATTTGAGCACTTTGAGTTTAAAAAAAATTGTTAACCACCAATTTTATAGCAAATAAACTCGTTTCAATTTCTAAAGTCGTTGAATTTTGGATATTTAGCAATTTTTCAGTTTTTTAAATCGATTTTTCAGCAAATATTAATGAAATTTAAGTACATTTTTCACCATGATTTCGCGAATAAATTTTTCAACGTTTTACTTCCTCGTCAATAAACGTTTTTCGACTAATATTCTGATAAAAATATAAATTCAACGATTTTTAGCCGTTTTTAGCCATTTTTAGTGATTTTATCAGCACATTTTTTTGAAATTTGACCAATTTATTGAGCTCAAAAAATGCTAGCCAACGAACACATCCTTTCGTTTGGAAAGCTTGATTTTTTGGCGCAAAAACGGAATTTTTATCTCAATCCTAAGGAGAGTTATCGTCAACACATACAAAAAGACACGCACACAGACACAAACTACATATGAAAAAGCGTAAACTTCAGGAAACGTTTCAGAATGCCTCAAAACGTATTTCAATGAATACATTTTTCGAAAATTTTGATTTTAAAACTTTCCGAGCCATTGCAATTGCTTCATTTTCTACAAAAATTCGCTAAAAGGACATTATTGTGCATGCATTTAGATTTTTGAACGAGATCTAAGAGGAAAGACATAGAGAGAAAGAAGGTTATTATTTCTTGAAGAAGAAGCTTAATTTCAATATGGATGTTATGAGAGGAGGTGGATATCCCTATTTGCAAACCAGCAAATATTACGGACAGTAAAGGATCTGTTACCTGAGGTAGAGCACGTAGGCTCATCCACAGCAGGGAGCCGAAGATGGGGCTGAGGTGTTGTGGCCGCAGAAAATGAGTCAGAAACGTCTAGCTCCTCCTTGATGAACGCTCCTGGATCTGCAAAAATATTTGCGTTTCATATCAGCAAGTAGGAGGTGGTTAAGGTGACCGAGTAGGGTAACCAGGCAGTGGCGTAATTTGAGGAGGGGCAGGGTGGGCAGAGCCCCCCCACGATCACAGAGGATGTAGAAGTTATTCTTGAAACGGATGCTGCGTGAACAATAATTAATAATTTCACGTAACTAACGTCAGTAACGGTAAGTTCGAGAATGCAACCCGCAAAGCACGCCTGTTATGTGGGTCCAGTTACCTAGCAACTTAGAACGCTCCTCCAAGGCTGGTTCCAGGGAGGGCCAAACGCCGTGGATAATATAATTGCCCATCCAACAGAAGCGAAATAACTACAGTGAAAATAATGGAATGCTGGATACTATAAAGTGTGGACACTATAAACTATGGTGAAACTACGTCGTCCCTCCTCTTGTTTTTGGGCTCGCATGGGGCTCGCCCATCCTCATTTCCCTCTGGAAGCCATAAGTCATTTTGCCCCTCTCTCACTGCCCCTAACTTTCCCCACCTTTACAGCCCTCCGATTCACGTTCGATTGATCGATTCAATGCAGTAGCATCGATTGCGTCCTTCTTTCCATCAATAAGTTTTCTAACTCATAAAAGTCTTCAATATTGTCCTTGATTTTTGGTATGAGTCCCAGTAGAAGTAGGTAAGTAACGGTAAAATAACATTAATAGAATCTTACACAGACTAAAACATGTCTGTGCTGTGGTGATTGAAATATCCATAGTCGAATGGAAACGATTGAAACAATCGATATCTGAACCGACCGATAAATGATTGTACCATAACCTTCAAGCCGGCTTAGGTTTGTTTACCTTTTGTGATGTCTCTCTCGTCGATGTTCAATGCCCTGTATCCTGTATTTTATTTCGTGGTAATTGGCGTACAATGTGTAACATAAAAGAAATCGTAATCAGTGTAAAAGTGAGTGCTAAAGTTACGAGTTATGAACCCCTTGGAGAGATACATCCTCATTGGTATATAAACACGATTGGATTGGAAGCAGTAAGTCAATGATAAGCCTAGTCCTCCCAAGTTCATGAGCATTTTCATATATAGCAAGACAGATTTAGTTTGGTAAGAATGTTTTTTTTTTTTTTTTTTTTTTTTGTGTCCACCAGAAGAAGGGTTAATTACCTTAATTTTTAGATTGTTAGGTTATGCTGTAAAAATCATTCAGTGTGCCTGCTCTTCCCTATTTATTTCCCTACATGATTACGTTCATTTTCTCTCGGTTGATAGGTAGGTATAATACATAGGAGTAGATAAATAGGTCGGTACATATGACTCAAATTCAAATTAATTCTAAAGTGATTGTTTTCACTTCTTCATTTTTCCATAATTTTTTTAGTTTCAATAACCTTTGCAATCGACAAACCTTGTAACCTTTAAGGGGCACACCCTTTATAGGTGAGTAGTACCCACCATAGGTACATATATACCTACGATAGTTACATATATATATAATTTTTGACTGTTGTTGTTGCCCCTCCATGATAAATGGCTATGCTACGCCACTGTAACCAGGTGTACCCAGGGCCGATCAAAATTTGAAGCTGAAGAATAGATCATAACAGTGATGTGTCTACCATGCTGCATAGCTTTTTCCAGGCACACGTAAAAACTCCATATTAAGTATTCATGATAGCAGGTGATAACTCGTGAGGGCTGTCAACAGTTTTTCTATAGTGTTCTCGACCTCTGCTGTAAAAAGTTTGAGTGTTTTTGAGGTGCAAGTGAACAAGATAAGAAAAAATATTCACGTTTCTTTGGAACTACTATATGGTTAACATCTTATTAAAGAGTTCTGAATAACTTTATAGGATTTAATCAAGAAATATAGCAGATATGCAAGTTTTTAATTTTTGGTACATCTTTGTACCCAGGGCTGATTTTTTGTTGTACCCAAGGCCGGCCCTGGGTACAACATGAGGTGGCGGCCCTGGGTACAAAATTTGAAACATATTGAATTAAATAAGATTATGAGTATAAAATTAACCCAGTACGGTCAATTTCGTCATTAGTATAAGTAAATCAATCTTTTTTGGATGCCACGAAGTTCTGCCTAAAAAAACCGTCCCCCGCTGAAGCTACAATAGTTGCTGCTGTGCATGAATTATTAGCAGGAACAAGCATAAATAAAGCAGCTGCGGCTCATAATATCGCGCGTTCTACTCTACAGTGACTAATCAAAAAATTCAAACAAAGTGTTGATGGAGAAGTTAACTATGATCATATTATTCGTGACCACAAAAAAGGTTTTGTCGGCATCTGAAGAACATCTTCCGGTTTTTTAAGGTTCTACCAGATCCAGTTTTTCAAAGAAGGGGGCAAATGAAGTTTTCTGTCGACTTCCAAGGTTAGAACGTAATGTGATTTATGTTTTTTCGATAGACCATGCTGACCACTCGCAGGGTTCCATCAAGTTCCTATGTTTGTATTTTCATTTCCGTTGTTATCTAATCTAGGCGTATTCCCCCGTTTTTTTGGCTCCATTCCAAAAGCAGTCCACAATTTATCGCCATATTCTGTTTGATTACAAAGGTTCATTATTGAAAATAATACCTGTACCTACCATAGAATTATGAAGCTATAACTGAAAAGCAATTCTACGATTTAGTCTCTCTGGTTATCTTAACTAGGTACCGAGCTTTTTAGCTCTCTAAAATTTCTTTGTTGTCCTATTCTTGTCGTTCCCAAGTCAAGATGGGATTTTATTTGATTTGATTTATTTGACTAGTTACATAGGACATTAATTTGAGAATTCCCTATAATCTCTACTTCGCCTTTGTATGATTTAGTATATTCTACACTTAACAGCAAAAAAACCGGCGCACCCTATATTTTGTTATTTTTCACCTTAGCTTCAATTGGTCAATTTTTTTTTTTTTTTTTTTTTTTTTGCATGTGCTAAGTAAAGTCGGAGTCTTATGTGAGAACAGCAAGAAACAGAGTGGTAAATAAAAAATACCCGTTCGAAAAAATCAGCTTTATTCACAAAACTTCGATGTTTGGACAAAAGTAACAAAACATTCTTCTGCAGTTCTCGTGTGAAAAAAAATTGAAAAATGAAATTTTTTTTGAAAATAAATTTTTATAATATCGGGTGGTACCGTCCCTTGCTTGTACCACCGCCTGCATTCTTCTCGGCATGCTGTTGATCAAATTTGAAACCGTTTCTTGTCTGATGAGGTCCCATTCTGCAACCACCGCTGTCCTGAGGTCTTGGAGGTTTACAGGAGGGTTCGGTCGCCTTCGGATGCACCTCTCTAGCTCGTCCCATAGATGTTCTATGGGATTGAGGTCGGGGCTGCGAGCTGGCCATTGTAGGGTGCACATGCCAACCTCTTCGATGTAGTCAGTAACCACGTTTGCTACGTGTGACCGCGCGTTATCGTCCATAAAAATAAAATTATCGCCGGTGTAAGGGGCGAATGGCACTACATAATCCTCCAGGATGTCAGAAATGTACCTCAGTGTGGTTCGACTCCCTCGGGGGTACACATGGAGTTCCGTATTCGCCTCTGAAGTGATTCCACCCCAAACCATTTCAGAACCTCCCACGTAAGGCACCCTTTCAAAAATATTGCACTGAGCGAAACGCTGCCCTCGTCTCCTCCACCCTCTAACATGACGATCTGAAGCGAATAGTGAGAACCTGGACTCATCGGAAAACATTAAGAGTGCTGAAAGGGTGCCTTACGGGAGTGGGTCTGAAATGGTTTTAGGTGGTATCACTTCAGAGGCGAAAACGGAACTCCATGTGTATCCCCGAGGGAGTCTAACCACACTGAGGTACATTTCTGACATCCTGGAAGATTATGTAGTACCATTCGTCCCTTACACCGGCGATAATTATATTTTTATGGACGATTACGCTCGGTCATACTTAGCAAACGTGGTTACTGACTACCTCGAAGAGGTAGGCATGCGCACCCTACAATGGCCAGCTCGCAGCCCCGACCTCAATCCCATAGAACATCTATGGGACGAGCTAGAGAGGTGCATCCGAAAGCGACTGAACCCTCCTGTAAACCTCCAAGACCTCAGGACAGCGGTCCTCGCAGAATGGGACCTCATCAGACAAGAAAGGGTTTCAAATTTGATCAACAGCATGCCGAGAAGAATGCAGGCGGTGGTACAAGCAAGGGACGGTACCACCCGATATTAAAAAAATTTATTTTCAAAAAAAATTTCATTTTTCAATTTTTTTTCACACGAGAACTGCAGAAGAATGTTTTGTTACTTTTGTCCAAACATCGAAGTTTTGTGAATAAAGCTAATTTTTTCAAACGGCTATTTTTTATTTGTCACTCTGTTCCTTGCTGTTCTCTCATAAGATACCCACTTTACTTGGCACATGCAAAAAAAAATTAACCAATTGAAGCTAAGGTGAAAAAATAACAAAATATAGGGTACGCCGGTTTTTTTGCTGTTAAGTTTAATTGTCTCTAAGTTGTGATTATTAAGATCTTGGATTTCAATCGTGATTGGATGTGATTTTGACCAATCAATAGCCCTAAGTTTTCAATTTTATGGTTTTCTATACACTATAATCAAAATCTATTCGTCCTTAAGTCAGGCTGAGTTTTAAATACCTATGTGATTTTGATGTAGGATCTGCAAAGTTATTTTAAGAAATCTTAAAATTTAAGGAAGATCTTGTATAATATAATCAATATGATTTTAAATTTGTCATTTTAAGGCATAAATAAAGCGGCCATTTGAGTTATTCGCGCATTTTCTTCTAATTTTAATAATCAACTGTGGTGGCCCTGGGTTCAACACCCTCTGGCCCTGAGTACAACGGGGTGTTGTACCCAGGGCCACTTTCCCATTTTTTTTTTAAACATGCTGCTGTACAAAAAATTGCATCTTGATGAATAATTAAGCCAATGATAATTGTTACTAAGGAGTCGCTTCATCGATAAATTGTAAAAATAGTATGAAATAAGGGTACTTTAATACTCAAACTACGATTTGAAGAAAAAGTGGCCTTGGGTACAACAGGTTACCCTACCTGTTTATCAAGATACTAGGATCACCCGAACTAATGAAGTTTTTAGCCCATCGACCTCATTCAAAAAGTGAAAAATCGGCACTTTCTACACACAGTGAACTTTTGAATTTGTGTGATTTCAGTTCCGTGATCTTAGGTGTGTTTACAGCAGATAGCAGATTTAAATGACACATGATAAAAATTTGGAACAGCAAAGTGTTGTGAGCCATCCGATCCGTTAAAAGGCAATCATTATCTCTTAATCATTGATTTTTTTTTGTTTCGTCATCTATTGGATTGTAGCCGGAAAATTTGTTTCAGTGCGTCTTTACACCATTACAATAAGCAAAAAAAAGAAAAAAAAAAAAAAAGGGTGTGAACTTTATTGGGAAGCATGATGCGCCGTTTTGATCATTTACTATGTAAGGGGTTTAATAATATTGATAGACCAACATCTCCATAGTAGGGTTATCTAATACAGGAATAATAAACCTTAGTGTAATAATTTGCAGCGTTCTAAATAAGGATTATTATTTACTATAATTTTATATGTAAATAATAAGGACGATGATGCGGACAAAAGCGCAGCGAGTCATCGGTTATGAGACATTGGCTGAGATCGACACCGACAAGAAATTCGCTAAGTACTTTAATTAGATAATAATTACGTGTTTTAGCTTAATCTATAGATAATAAGGTATGGATAAAAATTTGATTGGGGTTTTTGATGATCTAATTGTTGCACATAATAAAATATGCACCTATAACTGTAATACTATCGATGAAATAGAGCGTAAATTTTCCAATGTTGATTCTCAGTCTAGTTTAATTGTTTTGAGTCAAAATATTAGAAGTTTAAAAAAGAATTTTGACTCTTTTGAAGCCTTTTTAGAATCAATAAAGCTGTCTGTTCATGTTATAATATTGACAGAAACGTGGAACAATGAGCATCTACACTTTCCCTTGCCAGGATATAAAGTATTTATTAGTTCAAAACACGTTAACAAAGCTGAGGGGGTGTCAGTTTTCATCAGGGATGATTTGAAAGTTAATTTACTTGAGATTGATGTAATAGATGAATGTAATTCGATTTTTGTTGAATTTTACTACAATAATTTTAGATATGCAGTTACTGCTATTTATAAATCTCATGATAGGGACTCCCTTATCTTTTTAGATCACTTGCGTCAACACTTCTCTGACAAGTCTGATTATCGTTTTCATTTTCTGGGAGGTGATTTGAATATAAATACTTTGATTGAATCTAAGATCTCTTCTATTTATCTTAATATTATGTCCGAGTTTGGTTTTGTTTCTTTTATAAATGACTATACTAGGTGTGTAGGTCGTGCTAAATCTTGTTTAGATCATGTTTTTGTTAAATGCCGTGAAGTTGGGAATGGGTTTGGTGTAGTTTATAGCGGAGATCTTACTGATCACTATATGGTTATTGCTAACCTGCAAATTGACAGTCTACCAAGTCGTAGTGGTGTAAGTGCTGATCGGAAAGTTGTGAGTGTCATTAATTATGAATTGCTAGAGATTTTGCTAAAGAATGAGCAATGGGATAGTCTGTATTCTCAGACTGAGGTTGATTCGGCTGTTGAACTTTTTAGTAAAGTGATGGAACAGCATATTTCTGATTCTAGTTTTACAAAATATGTGGGTTGTAAAGGGAAAATTTTGAAACCATGGATAACTTGTGGTATTGTTGTGTCTATTAGACATAGAGATAAAATTAAGATGAGGGCTAAAAAACACCCAGATAATCTTGCTCTTCATTCCTACTTTACTAGATACCGAAATCTCTTGAATAAGTTGATCAAGAAAGCTAAGCGTATGTATTTTTCTGATTTGGTTTCGGAGGCTCTGGGAAATCCAAGGGTGCTTTGGGAGACTGTGAATAAAGCTTCAAACAGGCCTACCACTAAAGAATATGATAAATTATTTAAAATTAGGGATCATTGTAATTCAATTATAGTAGAAGATAAACAAATTGCAAATTGCTTGAATAACTTCTTTTCTAATGTAGGCTCTGATATCGCAAGCGGTATTCAGGTTCCTATTAGTCTTCCGGATGATCTGTTTGTAAACAGATTTACGAAGGAAGTTCTCCCGGGCCATTCTTTGTATTTGACGCCCGTTGTCCCTTCTGAAGTGGTCGCTAATATTAAAATTCTGAAAAACAGTTGCTCTTTCACGCACTCCGGAATTAGTAATATTATATTGAAGAGAATGGCACCCTACATAAGCAGTCCTTTGGCTTTTATTTTTAATTTGGTTTTTTCCTCTGGTATATATCCTTCTCTGTTCAAGAAAACTATTGTTGTCCCTTTGTATAAGGCTGGTGATCGTATGGAGAGATCTAATTATAGGCCCATAGCTCTGACGTTATCACTTTCTAAAATTCTGGAGAAATGTATGAAGAAGAGGATTGTTTCTTTTTTAGATAAGTTTAACATTATTTCCGATAATCAGTTCGGGTTTCGCAAGGGCTTGGGAACTGACCATGCATTGTATAGGGTAAATAATATTATTTCGCATAAATTGGACGATGGATTCTATGTATATGGAGTTTTTTTGGACATAAGGAAAGCATTCGATTCAGTTAATCATGAAATCCTACTTAAAAAATTGTATAAATATGGAATAAGAGGGTTACCCTTGCAGTTGATTGGTTCCTATCTGTCGAACCGCCCGCAGACAACTAGAATTAATAATGTACTTAGTGATGAAGTGGTATTGTCCTGTGGAGTGCCTCAAGGCACTGTCTTAGGCCCTGTGTTGTTTTTATTACATATTAATGAATTGTTGGATTTGGATATAGATGGTTCTATGTTGGGTTTTGCTGATGATACAGTACTTTTGTTTTATGGAAAAGAGCTCCCTAAGTTAATAGATACGATTAATTTTAATTTGTTCCTCGTCAAGACCTGGATGGACAATAATGTCTATGTCTAAATGTAGATAAGACCTCAATAATTAAATTTTCTTTTTCTAACCACGCCCTTCGCTCTGGCCCCTCTGGGGTGTCTTTCCATCAATTTTCATGTTTTGATAGTAGGGAATTATGTAATTGTGATTCCTTACCTTTGACAGATAGATGTAAATATTTAGGCATTATATTTGATCATAAATTGAAATTTAATTTCCACATTGAGGCGTTTGTTTCTAAACTCAGAAAATTATTTTATGTTTTTAGAGAAGCTCGTAATTTTTTGTCTGTTGCTCAGTTAAGAACCATTTATTTTGGCTTAGCTTTTCCTTTGTTGAAGTATGGTATTTTTGTTTGGGGTAGTGCTGGGAAGTCTATTCTACAACCCTTGCAGGTTGCTCAGAATATTATTCTTAAAATAGCCTTTCGTAAGAATTTTCGTTACCCCACCAATCATCTTTATCGTGAATTAAATGTGCTTAATGTAAGGCAACTGTTTCTATTGCAGTCATGCTTACTAGTTTTCAAAACTGGTATTCAGCCTGAGCATAGAAGCAGTGCCATGCATACACGTACACGAGCCTCATCCAACATTCAACTTCCCAAATTAAAGACGGAACGTGCAAAAAAGAATGCATATTATAAAGTTTTACGTTTCCTTTATACATGTAAATTAAACCCAGATATTTTTACTAGTTTTAAGCATTTTAAGAGGACGATTCTTAGATTGATAATGTTATTTGATCAGTAGAGAGTTTCTTTTTTTTTTTTTTTGATTATATTTTTTTGTCTTAGTTTTTGATATGTTTTGATTAGATTTTTACTTATTTGTTTTTGAATATTTTCGGTTGAGACCAGCTCCACCAGCCCCCACAAGTTCTTATGAACTTATTTGGTTGGTGGACAGAAGGAAATTTATTTTGTATATTGTATATGACAGTTATAATTATTTTTATTGTATATATTATATTGTACATAATAATTTATGTACTTCTAATGTAATTTTTTCTTCTGTCAATAAACAAAATTCTATTCTATTCTATTCTATTCTATATTTATTTATTTGATTTCAGGTTATTGAGAAACGGAATTGTGATTCGCTGTATTCTCTCCGTTGATTAACCCCTTCCAACCCCTCTGACAATCAGAACCGGACTCTTAGCTGACGCCCTAAAATGCATAAATCGTCAAAAGCATCAATTAAGTGGGCTACGCAATGAGGCAAAAATCCGTCGAGCTCCGTTTGTTGTTTTGGTTTATTATTTCCAATAATAAGCCTATGTGATCGTATAGCAAACAATTTTTATAACCCCCCCTCAAACTTTGTCACTTTACGTTTCAAGGTGCGTAGAATCCAAATTTGAAATGTCCGTCCGCCGTTCGGGCCATAAAAGGCCTAAGAATTTACTTTAAAAACCTGTTCTTTCACACATAAGACTCCATTTGGGGTCTAGTTGGTCCTAATGTTTAACCATCCCGATCGCTTTACTCGCATAGATGCTATGGGCCAAAAATGGGCGAAAAAGTGTCTTTTTCGACGCACGCCACACGCTTGGCAGGGGGTCACGGTGGGTGGCGAGGGATGGTGAGCGGGGGGTGGAGTGAGAGGAGGCGCCGCGGCACCTTGTGGTGGGTACGGCGTTCCTTCGAGGCATGAATATATGTTTTTTTCAAGGTCATATTTGTGTGTTAATACCAATGCTTTTCCTACGCATATTTAATAAGTTATCCTCTCGACTTTTCGTACGTACTTAGATAATGATATTATTAAGGCAATAACTATTTGAATAGATAGGAGCTCAAATCGAGAAATATAAACATGCGTATATAATTGTAGAAGTATAGGTTGTGGCAACTCGAAATAGGACACGCCGAGGAGTCTGGACGGGCCTTATGACGTACGCTAGCCAACTAAAACTACGATCATACTCAATTGAAAAAATAATAAACCTTTGTGAAATAATTTGCAGCGTTTTTCATATTGGATTTTTCATCCCAGAAAACCTGTTTCCTTGTGCTGTCAGTTCCATCGACCTACATCTGCCCGGCAATTTCGTTTAATTCGAAAATAACCGCAACGAACTCGGATCACCAATAAATTATCTTAAGACTGTCGGAAATAATGACAAAATTTGTACTCTCCGGAACCATATTTGTAAATTAATTAACTATATAATAATTATTTGCTTATTTACGCCAATTATTCAAGCACAAACGTATATTGTAAAGATCTGAACTCAACAATTTATTGGTGCACTCACGAATTCTTCATCTTACTAGTAACAATTAGGTGGGTATCTAATATAATATGGGTTTTACATTGCCAAATAAATCGCTTGGCATCAAATTGAACCTTCAACAGACATTTTAAGACCAACCCGAGCAAAAACTCGTAAACGAGTTCCACTATCCGCTTTACAAGCAGATACCATGTTACATGGATATGTCTTTGATTGGGGATTTCATAACGGTTGTCCTCGAGTTGTCCTCGACTGTTGTCATGAGGATGAAAATGTTTCCTATGGAGTGGAGTAAATAATTCTATTGCTTTACGTTAAGAATATTGTAACCGGCTTATTAAAATTGTTTATAGTCCAATCAACTTAGTTTTGGAATGTAGCCAGGTAAGTAAGGAGGGAGAAATTGGTAGCTTGAGATGTGAACATTTATCACATAAATCAAGCGCTTTCCAACGAGTGGCGATGAAAACTGCGGAAGTTCCATTCCCCTAGCAACGGCTGGGTTGTACGTGAAAAACACTGAAATTGTGACACAAATTTCGCGTGACGGAAATTTTTGGTTGACCCCCCAGAGCAAAGACATATCCATGTAAAAAAAAAAACGCGGCAGACCGCTCGCACTTCCTCTCTTATGAGAGAAGAGCTATGAGAATTGAAAATGTCTCAGTAATTTCAATGTCTTTTATTGTTTTAAATAAAATAACAACTAGAAAACATGAAATAA